>JASANF010014863.1:0-10694 GCA_030248245.1 Trissonchulus sp. WLG1_4
CTGTAGTTTATTCTCATAGGCTGAGCTGCACTGAAATACTAAATATCTACGCAACTGAGATTATATAATTGCATATTAGAACGAGAATGTTTTTTGCACTACTCTGCGCGGGGCTACAAAGTTTAGAAAATTAGTTTAACAGCTGAGTTAATCAATGTCGGATTCCTGCAAAAATAAATATCCGGCAAACAATAATTTCACAATGTAACTGCCAGGCATGGTCTCGTACTTTTCCAAGGCTAACAAGCATCTAAAAAGCGCAATTATATTTAGTTGACTTGAAAATGTTTGCCACTCGTATTATATATATATATATATATATATATATATATATATATATATATATATATATATATATAATACGTAAAGTTATATACATGGTGGAGCTTCAGTTATTATAATATTCACACCACTCTCTCAACGTGTAATATCATACAGTTTGGATGTATTTGATAAGATAAGCAAACATTTTAATATTTCAACAAATATATATATAGTATATATAAATATATATATAATATATATATAATATATATATATATATATATATATATATTATATACGAACGAATAAACGAACGAATTTATTTTCTAAATGCCATTTGGGCTTTGACAATTAACGCTGCAAAAACCATAGGAAACCGGGACAGCCGATGAAAACTTCCCGATCTGTCAGTAACTTCTCACTGCCCGCCATTGTCCGTACAGTATTATGGAAAGTTAGTAGAAACACCAGAAAAAAAAGATAAACACAAAAATACTTGACAGCAAACAAGATTAAGGTAACAGCAGTTAGTAAGAAAACATTATGGCAAATAGAGGCGGGGACGATGTGAGCCGTCACCTAATCCCTGTGCCCAATATGCTTGCTAAAAATAATCGACAAAACTCAGTCGTAGCTCGAATGGTTTAAAGCTTAGCCGTTACTACAGTAGTTTTGGTACTGTAACTTCTAATTCTAAAACTGAAAAAAATTTAAAACAGGTTCCAATTTCGAATTTTGGGTACTAGAGCACATTGTTTAAAGCTAGCGATACCACACTCAAATTCGAAATTGGAACCTGTTTTAAATTTTTTCAGTTTTAGAATTCTCAAAATTTGGAACCAGTTACCGGAACATGTAGTAACGGCTACAACTTTAAACCAGTTCAAGCTACGACTGAGTTTTGTCGATCTTAGCAAGCATATTAAGGGGCGCGGGGTTAGGTGACCGCTAGCGGTCGTCCCGGCCACCTCTATTTGCCATAATGTTTTCTTTACTAACTGCTGTTTTGTTTATTCTGTTTACTTTAATCTTGTTTGCTGTCAGCTGTTTCTGTTATCTTTTTTTTATAACTGTTTCTACTAACTTTTCATGATCTGCTACGGACAGAGATAATGGCCGGCAGTGATTTTACTAACAGATAGGAACATCGGCTGTCAGGTTTTGTATGGTTTTTGCAGCGTTATTGTAAAGCCGATGGCATTTAGAAATAAATTCGTTCGTTCGTTCGTTCGTATATAATATATATATATATATATATATATATATATTATATATATATTATATATATATTTATATACTATATATATTTGTTGAAATATTAAAATGTTTGCTTATCTATGAATACGTCAATTATTATGATTACACGCCTTTAAAAATGATGCTGGTATGCTATATACATATTATAACATTAACTGAAGCTCCACCATGTATATAACTTTACGTATTTATATATATATATATATATATATATATATATATATATATATATATATATATATATAATTCGTGGCAAAGGTATTTTCAAGTCAACTAAAATATAATACGTGTAATTGCGCTTTTTTAGATGCTTGTTAGCCTTGGAAAAGTACGAGAGCATGCCTGGCAGTTACATTGTGAAATTATTGTTTGGGATGTTGCCTTTTCCAGGATCCGACATTGGTAAGCTCAGCTGTTAATAATAATTTCTAAACTTTTCTAGCCTTATCGCCGGCTGATTGCTACATTATAGTTCTAATCTGGAGGCTTGCAATTATATAGAATCTCAGTTGCGTAGATATTAGTTTGTTTGAGCAAATACAGCTGAGTATGCGGAGTGATGCAGTGTTTGTGGCTACTAGATCATCATATGGTGCTACAGTTATGTGAATTGAGGGGTTATTATGTAATAGGAGTTGCCGGGTGTTATGCGTTGATCACCTAACCCTTCGAGAGATTAGTTCATTCTTGATGGACCACGAGTTGCGGTCATTTTTAATTGTTATGTATATCATCAAGCATTCAACTATGAGGGAGGAATTACTTGAGTATATAGTTAGTAGAAAAACTATGCCAAGCAAATGTTTAGGTGGAATGTACAATACAATATACATGTATATTTTCAGTTTACAGATTCAAAGAACGTGACGCCGATGAAAAATCTGAATGATTCTCAATTGACCGCCCTGGCTTTCGCCCTGAATACTCGTAGACCTGTTTCCTTAATTCATGGCCCTCCAGGAACTGGTAAAACAACAGTTGTTTGTGAACTCATTCATCAAGCCGTCCTTCGGAAGGAGAAAGTAAATTTGATTAATGGAAATTGTCATTTAAAATTTTAGTGTAATTTAACTTATTGGAAATTCCCAATCTTTTTGTTTTAATGATTAATTTAAATTGTTTAATAATTGAGCATTGCCGGTGTATTGGCTAATGGTTAGACAAGGCAAAGTATGATTTAATTTCATGTTGCTGCATGTTGTGAACATAATATGTAGTTTTGTCTGTATTGCTGTCCCTTTACACTTTTGATATCTGATCCAATACACTGGTGGTTGAATCCTTTAGCGTTTATGTAGAATGTGGAGTATCTTTTGCTGTTCTGTCAAGCAACCGAGAACCGAGTTCATTCTGATAGGGCCAATTCCTAAAATGGACTTAACGGATTTATTTTAATCGGACTTAACGAGTGGATTTAACAAGCTGCAAAATCCAATTCCTAAAATACCGGATTTAACGGATTTAACTTGTCTCGCTGCATATTTTAAATCCATTTAGTCGGACTTAGCTGAGCACGTTGATGCACTTAAGTCCATTAAATCCGGCATTTTAGGAATTGGATTTTAGTTAAATCGACTATTTTTAATCTGACTTAATTAAGTCCGATCCAATTCCTGAAATACAAGATTTAAACCTGTTCTTAATGCTTCCGTTTTGCTTCCAAGCGTCATTACGCAAATCGGCCAATCAAAATATGGCTGATATTACATGTGATACCAGGAACAGCCAATTATAAACAAACTAGCCTATTGGTGAAAGAATAGCATGGGTTTGTGGTGCGTTATTAATTCCATCGTAATTTGTGATTTTTCAACATATTTTGCGTGAAAAATTTTGTTTTTTCAATTGTTGTACTCAGCACTCAACTCAACTGTACTGAAAGTTTATAAAGACATTTTAATGCTCCGATTCTAATGCCCTGGCAGTCTAGTGGTTAAGATTTTTGCTTCCCACCCTAGTGATCACAGTTCGAATCCCAGTTTAGAAATTTTGAAATTCCATTTTGTTTACCTGCAAAAGGGATTGATAACCTTTTTGAGATACTTTAAACGAATTGCAAAGCGAAACTAGAAGGCGAGTGAATGGCGAGTGAAATTGTTTTGGGCAAACATTATGGCACGTGTCACTTCGAATAAGCACGTGTTTTGTCATTGACCAATGAAATCTAAGCTGCTTTTCTGACCATTACGTAATCTGCTGTGACTGGTGAACTGGACCCTCCCCCCCAAATTGAGGGCCGGGGGAAGGTCCCAAAAATTCGGGCAAAATTTAGTAAAAATGGCACTTTTTTGGGAAAATTTTACAAAATTTCTCAAAATTTTGGGTATATATTTTTGGTCGATCAGGGGGGAGGGTCCCAAAATTTGGCCGGAGAGGCCCCCCCAAAATTTTGACCCCGTTACATGTATCGTTGCTGCATATGTGAACGCAGATGGGAGCATGTGCAATTCTGCATGTGTGTATAATGACCACATGAAACACGCAAACGGTAAGCATTATTGGTTTTACAGCGTTAGTTTGAATGCAACTAAAATTGACAAAACCTTATAATAAAATGACGTTTCGAAAAGCCTTTTTAGTTATCGGTTAAGTCTAAATTAGCATTTTTTGATGTTGCGAGCTAGTAATAGGCATCAAAAACCACCAAACTCTTTGAAAATAAAAAATTTACTTAATTCAGAAGTAGCGAGTGTGTGTGTTTTTGCCTAATAATAACCAATATTTAGAGTATAACTAAAAAATAAAATTTCAAAACTTATGCAGTTGAAAAGCCCAATTTATGCGCTTTCATTTGATATATAGATCGTCCAAATCGGTTAAGGTGGTCTAAAATTATAAGCAATTAAATGAGACGCGCCCATACATGGGCGTGGGGGGGGGACCGGACCCCGCTCCCCCCCCCCCAGACAGGTCCGCTCCCCCCCCAGAAATTTTTTGAAAGTAGCTCACGAAGGTAAATTGAGCGACCGGGGAGCAAATTTGGTGGCTCACGAAGCAAAAATTAGTAGCTCAGGAGCAAATTTGGTGGCTCACGAAGCAAAATTCTCCGGAAAAGTTGCTCCGCACCCAAGTTGCTCCGCACCCCCCCCCCCCCCGGTCGACGGCTCTCCCCCCCCCCCCCAAATTTCCTTAGCTGCACATGTGTGGACGCACCCTGCCTTTAAATCCATTAAATCCGCGTAACGTTACGCGGATTTAAAATCCTACAATTTTTATGTAGTTTTAAATCCGAATGTTAAACGGATTTAAATAAATCCATTTTTGGAATTGGATTTTTGCTCAGCGGACTTAATTAAGTCCAGCAGCACGTTTAATCCGAAAGTATTTTTGGAATTGAAACGGAGTAAAAAGTTAAATCCGGTGGTAATTTAGGAATTGGATCGGGCTAAAATAAGTTCGTTTAGTCCATTTGAAACTTTGAATCCGATAAATCCGAAATCCAATTCCTAAATTCCGGATTTAATTAAGTCTAATCCGTTAAGTCCATTTTAGGAATTGGCCCTTAGTAAATGAAATCTGATGCGTTACTTGTCTAGTGGTTTAATTTGACACATAGCACAAGTGGTCATGCTTTGTTATCATTAAAATCTCGATAACTTAGCAGTGAATTAAAGTCTGACCAAAAAAGCTTGGCCACTTGCTTATTTTTGTGGCATGACTTCTGCGACTACTTGCTGTACTCTTGATAGTCAGAATCTATTCTTTTCGTAAAGTGACTAAATTACATGTTTCGTTTTCTACAGTGGTGCAACTATTTTTTTGTCAGACTAGATTTAATTCTCATCTTTTGTAGATCCTTGTTTGTGGTCCTTCCAACGTGTCCGTCGATAATATTGTGGAACGACTTGCTCTAAACTATGCATACAAGCCTGGCAGTTTGGTTCGCTTGGGTCATCCAGCCCGGCTGAATCTGGTCATTCGGGACTTCGCTTTGGACGCAATTTTACACGCTTCTGATAATTTTCAAATTGTGCAAGATATTCGCAAAGAAATCGATTGCAACTTGGTACGGTTGTATATACTTGTACGGCTATCGGCAGTTATGATGGTTGATATGAATTATAAAGTGGTTGAATTTTTGATTGTATACTGTTAAAAATAATATGCAACCATAAATAGTTGGAGTTAGAAATTAGTAGATTTTTTCATCTTACTTTTTCTGATGATTTATTTTACAAAACAGTGCTGAAACATTGCGTGAAGTCTTTTCTTTCCTTCTCAACTCATCTGGTCTAGAAAGTACGCGAGTTTACGCTAAAACTAGATAGCTGTTAATCAATTTTCATTTACTATGTGATGAGAAAGATTAGCGTTATTTGGTTTGAATACGGCCTAAGTTTACAATTTACTTGAACTGTCCGGCATGCTGAACTGTGAGCACTGAGTGAACATAGATTTTTTTCTGTTTAGGTTAAACTGAAGCGACCGAGACTGCCAGCTGCGCAGCGTAAGGCCATATCAGCGGAAATACGCCAGTCTCGGAAGGAGCTGGTTCGACGGGAATCTGCGTCCCTAAAGTCCCTTATGCGTGGTGCTCGTGTGATTGCTTGCACTCTGAGCTCCTGCACCGCTGAAGGACCTTTGAAATGTATCTTTGGACAAGAGGAAGAGCATGGATTTGATCTTGTGATTATTGATGAATGCGCGCAGGTAGATTGATAAGCTTGTAGGAAGAGTGCTGTCGTATTCTGGCATAAGAAGAGAGAACACTAAGCATTTAGGCAAAACTAAATACAACGGTAAACATGAATATTATATTTTAACGCGTAACGTTATAACGGTATTATAAGTATAACGCACATTATATCAACGCGAGGATTATGTACTATTCTCTAGAGCGTTACATGTGTTTCATCACGCTTGATTGGCTGCCCAAATTTGCGGATTTCAGAAAGGCATTTTTGATTGACACATCTGCCTGCTATGGGCAGCGGAAATGTCGAGGAGTATTTTACGCTTATAGTATAAGATGAAAGGTATAGTATAACCGTGATGGCTTGCTTGTGGTTGGGGACTGGTTATCGATAGCTAGTTAGGTCGGCAATTTTGGTGTCTCCTCTGTTGGCTGGTATGTTGGCTTACATTGCTCGCTCCAAAACTATTATTTCAGTCTCTGTCGTAGGTTGGACAATTGTGATTAAATGTAGATTGTCTAGGCAGTGGAGCTGGCTTCCTGGATGGCTCTGTTGCACGCCAAGCGATGCGTTCTGGTGGGCGATCATTGTCAACTACCGCCAACTATTCTCAGTGATGAGTACGTTGATTTTAATACGTTATTAGTAGTATACAGTCACAGAGATGGGGGCATCAAAATCTTGGTTCTCGGTGGGACCCGAAAATTTGAACAAATGTGGGTAAAACTGGCAATTTTTCAAAAAATATCGGAATATTTCGGTATTTTTGGTTGACTATGGGGAGAGAGGTCCCAAAAAATTTTTACCCCGTTGCCTTTGCATGTATAAGCAAGAGTAGGATTGGCTAGAACTACAGCTGCTGAAATCTTAAGTTGTTGAAGGTAAAATGGTGAGTTTAAAACGTTCATAAAGTTCTTTTAGTTCATATTCATATGGTTTCTGAACTTCCAGTACTGAGTCTACTTGACAAGAATTTATTAATCAAACGCTAATTTTGATATTTGATGCCTATCGATCAGTTTGCTTAATCAAGTAGTTTTTAGAGCCGCAAAAGACGGATTTGCCGTGACTTTAATGGAAAGAGTTTTGAAAGATTTTCCTGATGTTGATCTGGTACGCCTGCTCTCAGTGCAGTATCGAATGCACCAGGACATTATGCACTGGGCATCCGAAAAGCTGTATCATGGGAAATTAGTTGCTGATGAAAGCGTACGAACCCATTTGTTAAAGTAAGTCGAACCTGCAATACTTTAGTAGTGAGCCTGAAACCAAGATTCTAAAGTACATTATTATTTTTCTATTAACTCTATTAACAGTCGTCATCATTTGAAACAATTTCATCAAAATCACGCCGTTACTGCCGACTTGATTTTAGATCATAAGCTAAACCTATAGTAATTGTTTCACTGTGCAAGTCAGCTGTGACTCAGAGGTTTTGCTTCAATGTAAATGTTTGCATTAACATTGTCGAATTCATAGCGGTGAACATGTAGGTCGTCTGTCATTGGAGATGAGAAATGTTTCGTTGTTTTAAGTTATTGTTTACCCTATTGATAATTCATGCAAAATTTTTAATAAGTGACGTTGTTGTTTGCCTATTTCAGGGATTTGGCCGAAGTGAGCGATTGTGATGAAACGGAGACAGTCCTGCAATTCATCGACACTGAAGGCTGTGATATGGCCGAATTGGAGACTGATATGGAAATGTCAAAGGGAAATATTGGTAATTGAAAGACTATTTGGGTCAGACCTAAGTTTTGATAAGTTTGATTGAATTATGAGCCAGCGTAGACCCTTTTGACATCATATTATGCAATGTTGCTGGGTTACTAGTGTGTTGGCAACGAGAAAGACTACTTTATATACTTTGAAAGTTGATAAATTTTTGTTAAAATCTATTTCTTTAATGTATCAGTACAATTATTTAATAATTGTACTGATACATTAAAGAAATAGATGTATTGACTTAGTGGTTTCATTTTGGCATACAAGCTAAACTAGTTTTGTGATATTCTGGCTAAGGTGATTCCATTTTATTATTCCATTTTATTTTTAGGTGAGGCTAAATTGGTATTTGTGGTCGTAAAGTCTTTGGTGGAAGCTGGTTTGCCGCAAAATGCCATAGCTGTCATTACGCCATATAATTTGCAGGTACGAAGTGCTCTTGACTAAGACTAGGTGACGATAAAGTATATTAATAAAATGAAACTGCTAATCCTGGTATCATAGTAGATGCTACCAGTACCGATTTAGTATGACAGTGAGCATATTATAGAATATCTTCATTTTCAAACATGTTTTTGGCAAAAATAGGGTGTATTTAAACACGTGGTTTTATGGTCATTGTTTTTGCTTTGGCTATGGTCATTTGCTTTTAAGACAACACTGTTGTAGTAAAGCGGACCAGTGGTTTCTGTTATAGCCCATAACTTGCACGGTGAAAGAATTTCAAGAGCATTCACATAGTGCTAATTTAGAATCAACCATGCCTTTAAAATGAATTTTTCTACAAAAATTTGACCCCTTAGGAGCTCTAGGGGGGTACCTTGGGGTGGGGGGGCGTAGGGGGACTAAGAAAGGTCCAAGACAAAAATGGACCTCGGATTCGTATTCCGGGACCCAAATTACCCCTAGGCACATCAAAATCTCAATTTCAAAAATATGACCCCTTAGGACCCCCTAGGGGGAGCACCCTGAGGGTCCATATAGGCGGGTCCAGGGGGTCCTAGGCAAAAACTAACCCCTGATTCGTGTTCATGGGCCCAAATAACCCCTAGAGGCGAGACTTTATGAAAAAACTCGAAAAAAAATTTTCTACCCCAAAAGTACCTTAGGTCACTTTTTGACGAGACCTGAGACTTTTGCCAATTTGCCTGGGGTGCCAAAGTGAAATACCATCCACGACGCTGACCAAACAATATCAACTGGCACCCCTGCACGTATTTATTGTGTCATCATAACAATACATCACGAGTGATTAGCCATTAAAGCGTTATACATTGACAAAGTCACGAAACACCATGTTTTCAGGGTGCCGGAGGGGGGTGCACCAGTTCTACAGTTGTACAAGAGTACACAAACCTTTTCAATTTCAAGAAGGCAAAAAGTCTAATTATATTGACTTTATAATCCGCGCGAATAGGGTGCAGAAAGCGCTAATGTATCATGGGATCGCTCTTGTCCACCATCTTTAACAAAATGATTTTTTCCTATTCACAGCAAACTTGTCCATTATCTTTAACGAACGAGATTGCATTTTTCCGCTTTAGAACCTCCTATTCTAACCTCAGTGATGCCCAATGGGGGCATTTTTATAATAATTGTAGCAAAGCGGACCAGTGGTTTGTGTTATAGCCCATAACTTGCACGGTGAAATAATTTCAAGAGCGTTCACATAGTGCTAATAATTTAGAATGAACCATGCCTTTAAAATGAATTTTTCCAAACAGAAACTTATCAATAGTTAAGTTTGTATTCTAAGTATATGACATGTTGTTTCAGATTTCACTTCTACGAAATATTTTATTGGATCAGTTTCCTCATGTTGAAATTCGAAGTATTGACGGTTATCAGGGTCAGGAGCGAGAGGCAGTGATCCTGTCCTTGGTGCGCTCAAATAAACACGGTGCGTTTTTCCTCTGTATATACCTTCCACGTTTTTTGTGTTTTTTTACTGTGTTTTCGCACACGTTTTGCTAAAATAGCACACACATTCGTATAACAGGACAGTAAAAGGACAGGGTGAAAAAATCCTGGTACCTTTGTAGAATTTTTTGCAGTGTTTTTTATTTGAGACATTAGAATTATAGTGTAAAACTCGACTGTTTCCATTTCGTTGCCTTGGTTTAAAACGTAAAACTTGGGGCGCTAAAATTTTATTAATGCCTACTAAATTTAGTCTAGACTCCAGCGTTCCGAAAATGTTAATATACATCATTAAAATGCCGAATTTAGTCTAAAAAGGCAAAATTTTAGTTTATTTTTTCCAGCTACAAGCTAACAGTTGCCCTGTGGCTTAGTTCTCTTTTTGAACAGTAAGGAGAGCTGTCAATTGTAATACTATTATCACTTGATTGCGAATCATCTTTGCACGTATTTCGCACTTACTTCTTTTAAGACTTGGGATGTCAGAAACTTCGCGTTGACTATGGTTAGGTTGAACACAGAGTATAGTTTATAAGTTATCTCGAATGACGGTTCACAGTAATATGTACTTAGCTACTTTTAAGTCATGTTGACGAATGAATATTTATAACAAAGTATTAAAAAATTTATGATATATATAATATATTAATAAAAGTTCTTGTCAAAATTCAGTATTTTGGCAGATAAACATTTTACTTTGATGCAGCATTTATTGTTGTCTGATAATTATTTCTGTAAGGTGCAAAACACACAAAGGTGCTTTGTGTTGAAGGAACGTAACAAAATGCAATGTAACACTAATAAATTATATAATAAATATGAAAAATTGTCTAAGTTTGCTGTATATCAATATTATTGAAGAACTGCTGTTTGCTTTGTTACTGATTTGCTCAC
>JASANF010014864.1:0-19706 GCA_030248245.1 Trissonchulus sp. WLG1_4
CAGCTATTTTCAAAAAAGATACCGGTCTTAAAAAAAGATACAGTCTTATACGTAGTGTTACCAAACAATCGAAATTTCTGAGCTGTCATATTCTTCAACGAAACCAACTTCAATTTGCCGTCGTCTCTCCACAATAACAAAATTATATTCACATAAATAATTAATAAATAACACATACATACACGTATACAATAACACATATACGAAACAATATTATATTATAATATATTATAATGGATACTGGAAATAAACTGCTA
Organism: Trissonchulus sp. WLG1_4; assembly: GCA_030248245.1. NCBI lineage: Eukaryota > Metazoa > Nematoda > Enoplea > Enoplida > Ironidae > Trissonchulus > Trissonchulus sp. WLG1_4. Next base: position 258 of record JASANF010014864.1, read on the forward strand.
CACAGCCAGAATCGGGGCGGAGGGGGTAAGTTGATTGAAAATTGGTCCAGCCAACATGCAGGTGGGGGGTCGAGATTAAATAAATAAATACGACGGGGGGTCGTTACGTTGCTAAGAATCACTCATTGTAATTTGGGTAGACAAATGACTAAAGCAGAAAATTGTACTACATAGTTCAGTTAGAACATACGCAAATTCATTCTCAGGAATGATTTATACTTCACAGCCGCTTGATGGTTCAGTCGGCAACTTTACAAGAAAGCCACGTCCCCAATAATTAGCCAGGTTTAGCTAGTGGCGACATTTTTGTCACGGTGTAAAAGTGCAAAAAAAGTAGGTTTACAAAAAAGTCCATACTATTAAAACTGCAAAAAGTTACACACGTTTACTATTTATATACTTCGCAAACGTACTTTAATGGCATTATAATTCTAATACGTATGTATCTCAATACTTCATTAAGTCTGCTGACAGAAATGCACAGTATACAATAGTGCGAATGAATAGTCGAAACTGTTGATGTAACTTAAACACAAAAGCATTCAACGTAGGCTGTATTTCCTATAGAGTGATTCTTAGCTAACGCTCAGAGTTACGGTCGAGTCATACCTATTGGCTACAAAAAAGAATCGAAATAACTATCATCAAAAGCATATAACTGGGACTTCCCCTCTGTACTCTTGCTATAAATATCCTTCGTCTACCCGACCAAGTATGAATCGACCGTATCAGTGTTAATGAGGGCGGCTGGGGTCACAGATGGATAATCATGAGAATGAGTTCCAGGACGAGACTGTGCGGCTGGGAGGCGGCCTCAGAGTGCAGCACCGGCACCAGCTCGGAGTCCAGGCACGACAGACACTCCGGCGACAGCATGTCCCCGCCAGCACCCGCCACATACTCCACCTGAATAAAATAGAGCAGGGATTAAACGGATTACATTAATGCACAACAAGCTACATACATATTATCATACATGTACACGGGGTCTTGTCTGGGGGGGCTTGTCCCAATGGGTCAAATCTGAGGGGGGGGCTTGTCCCCAAATCTCAAATCTGAGGGGGGGGTTTGGCCTCCATCCCAGACCCCCGATGTATATCTGTGCTACAGTGGCGTAGCCAGGAAAAAATTTCGGGGGGGGAATGACTTTTCGATTTTTTGAAATGTGTTAAAATGCACGTAATTGCAATTTTAACCCAAAAAACGACACTAATTAGCATATTTCGTTAAAAAACATCGCTAATTTTTTGACCAGAGCGGCATCGAACGTAAAATTGGAGCTCAAAACACCAAAAATTACAAAACTGCTGGACCGACAAGGGTCCAGAAGCTAGCAAATTTGAAAACTTTGAGAAGATTTATGACATTACGAGCCGCAAATTTACTAAAAATGTCATTTTAGCTGCGATAAAACAGCTAAAAAGATACATTTAACAGTGTATTAAGCAAATGAATACCGCAAAATGCACTCATATACACGTGGACACGCTTTAATGGAACACAAAAGCAAGAAACAGCGAACCAGAAGGTTGCGGGGGTCTGGGGGCGGCAGCCCCCAGAAAAAAATTGAGGAAATTTTTGATTTTTAGGCCAAATTTGGTCAATTGGAGACGTATCAGAAATTTTTTCCGGCCGGACCATAAAAACCAAAGGGGGGACCCTTGTGTAAAATTTCAGTCGGAAAAAATTTCGGGGGGGGGAATTCCCCCCATTCCCCCCCCCCCTGGCTACGCCCCTGTCTGTGCATATTATATTATATAGGGCAATCAATAATATTTTATACCGGGACCCCACTATTCACCCACCAAATTCCATTACACTTTAACCACACATTGTGTAACATAATGGCACTCTGTAGCGAAAACTTATGTTGAGCAAACTAAATGTTATACTCTATTTCTTTCCAATGTCACATCAGTGGTACAGAACACTCATGAATCGTGATTCGCTGATTCATAAAACCAAGCCTAGGCTTTAAATACAAAACGACCTGATTAATGTCGATAGTCGACTGACGACTCTGAAAATTGTTTTACTCAACCGAACCATACTTAACCTTGCCTTGCAAAAACGAAAAAACTGTCGTCAGACCGTCAAAAAACAATTTTCTACCTTTTCCGGACTAAGCGTGAGTCTGATTCCGATCCTAGAAATCCCCCGGCGGGCCATGTCTTCGGCGAAAGGCAGCAGAGCAATGCTGGCAGCCGTGGCCAACAGACGGCACGGACGACTCAGCTCACCGCCGTCACTAAAAAAACAAGGCACTCAACCAGTTCAATTTAGTCCGACTAAAGTCAATAGTACGCCAGTGTGGCCGAGTGGTCATGGTGTTCGATTTTTAATCTGAAGGCTGGAGGATCGAATACTAGCTAATCGGTTACACATTAGGGCCAATTCCTAAAATGGATTTAACGGATTAGATTGAAATTTGTTTGCCTAATAAGTAATAACTTATCTCGATGTTGAAACTTAAAAAATTTTGTGCACATGCGGAAGGTGCTACAAATAATTGCTATCGCAAATTTCGCATAAACTCATAAACGATGTCACGAGTTATTTGCAAAACAAATCTTAATCTAATCCGTTTAATCCATTTTAGGAATTGGCCCATAGTCTCCTTGAGCAAGAGATTAGGGCCACATTGCTCCTGCCAACCCAGCAGTCTATCCTCATCTGGTCGGTAAATGGCTACCACAATAACGTGGAAAGGCAACAGGGGTCCATGTAGTGCATTATGCCTTGAGGGGCTGCCCCCTCCCCCTCCACGGATGTAGTCACTCTTGAAGTGACACACCTGATGCTCCAGGGCTTTGTAACGGAGTTGAGCACCGCCCCCGAGGGGCGAGGGCAGACACGCCAATGGATAAATATCTATCCACGGGTTACATATCATACCTTTTTACTAGTCCGATTAAAGCCGGGTTCATACTCGCCCTTGTCATTATCCTTTTGTTCCTAAATATTTGCCAAAGAACAACCTCGGCAAATAAATTACTGTTTCGTACGAAGAAAGTTTGGGTCACAATGTCACATACTCACATCCAGATCGTATGCAAAAAACTAACACAACCACGCCTTCTGTAAATTATTCTTCACAACAACTGACTGAAATTTGTCCTTGTCCCTGTCCCTATGTCCTTAAGGACAAGTATGAACCGGGCTTAAACCGTTTAAAAATTATGTTTAAACATGCAAATTTCTAAACCTACAGATTAAATGTACTTAACTTTCAGCGCGCTAATTTTTCGTCAGATTACTAAATAAGGGCTTAATTATTACGAACGCTAATGTTAAGTGCGCACGTGAAGGACGCTTAATTCAGTGGTTAGGATTTTGCCTGAAATCATAACCGCAGTTTTGACCGATTATAATCTAAAAAAGTCAATTTTCACTATAAATTGAGTATAATTCATTAATTAATTAATAATAGGTACGCCATCATAACAAATTAATTATAAGCTGCAAGTTTCTGGCTTGGGCAAAGAGCTGTAAATCGCATTAACCGCGTCTGCCGTACAGTTGGAAATTTTTGTGAAAAACTGCACTTGACAGTAATCAGCAGTAATTTCATGCACAAAATTACTGTAGACTTGGGCTATTACTGTCACAGAAGCTTAATTGCATTTAGTCAAGACAGCTATTAATTCTTCATTAATTTTCACACAGAAGAAAAACAGAGCATTGAAACAGCAGATGGAAAAGACTACAATCCTAATCTATGACGTTGGCAAAAAGCATCAGACACAAAAACAGGAGAGAACAAGGGGTGATCCATAATGTAAGTAAAGTTTCGGAAAAAGCGATAACGCTATTGCTATGCAAGACTTATTCAGAGCGATAAAACTTACGTGAACTTTCTAAAACACCCACTAAGTAATACGAAAAAGATAATTACATAAACTACACCACAAGCACAAACTAAATCCATCAAAACCATCGGTGTAACGTAGACGACTAGCTAACTGTGGAAACAGACAAATTATAGTATTATACATAATCGCTACGCGTTATGAACTACTAGTAGTTGTGTTTGTGTACTCTTAGTGTAACATGATTAACACACATGAAAGAGCGTGGCTCATCGTTTTGCAAAATGAAAGCTTCTTTGAGTCTGAGCAGAATACGATCGGTGTGAGCACTGGTGGCTCGTGCGGAGAACGGCAGCCGCTGCACATCTGAGAGGCACTTTTCGTCAATCGGACTCAACAGTCTACAACACCACAGCCATCAAGAGTACATCTTTAAGTACAAACAACAAGATAAATGCCCTGCTAACTCGTGTTGTACTCTTAGTAGCATTATTATACCTTTATAAATCCAATGAGTCCCGGTTCCAGCTCTAGACAGAAATAAGAAATAAGCAAAACAATAACAAGCTGGAAATACGGCTTGAGTGTAAGAAACAAGAGACGACCTCAACTAAAGTTTGACCAGAAATTGCTGAACTGAATTCTGAGACAAAATAGGTGGCGTGATTTTTGTGACTAATCGCTGTACTCTTAATGCTTGCAATTCGTTCTTTTCGTAGTGAAATCGCGTGTTTCCTTTTGTCCCAGGGTCCTGCATTTTTTGGTCATACTTTAGTGAAGGTTGCAACATTATTCATAATTTCTGTCCCGCTGTCCATGTTTTTATCAATTTGCTATCTTGTGCGGAACATGGTAAAATAGTCATAAACTAAACATAAAGTGTGAACTAAGTTTACAACTACCGCAGTGAAGCTTTGTGTTTGTGCACAAATATTCGCTTTGAACTTGACCAGGCCACACAAATTAATTTCCACTACCTACAGGGGCTTGTTTCTCAACTTTACAAATCTTACAATATTGTAACAATAAATTCCAAGTTCAAAATCAGGTGACTCGTAATGAATAATACATATGACCAATTCGTACCGAATCACCTAATTTTGCACTTACAAGAGTTACAATTATCGTAAGACTTGCAAAGTTTAGCAACAGGCACCAAATGACCACACATTGACTGATATTCTGAGGGTTTCGGTGACTGTAACTGTCTTCATACCTCAAACATACTTGATGGTGTTCACGGATAGTGTTGAACTACAACGTAATCGTTTCAACTAGACCAAGAAGTGATAAAATACCACTAATACACACATAAATTTTCATTACAATAATATACACTAGAGAACAACGTTTTACCGATGTGGATTGTTATCATTTTTCTGGCTGTCCGGTTCGTACCAGGTCACCTTCACCCCCGCCCCCTCGCTGGTTCCCGCTGAGCTAATGGAGCAAGGCTGTTGATTCCGCAACTTCTCCTTCAACGTTTCCATATTGCTCTGTTTCAACTGAAAAAAAACACGTACATATGATCAAAAAATGCTGAACCATGAAACAATAGTAAAGTAAACCAAACAAAGTTATCTCAACCGTTAATCAGACAATGCGTCATTAAAAGAGCACATAACAGAAAAAGATTTTAAAACTTTGCACTGGCTAATCACCAGAAAATATTATGCTTCATTCAACTGAAACAGTCGCTCTAAGTCTCCAATCGTAGGAAGCTGGAACCAACAACTCAGATCAAGACATGCGCAAAATTCAGCAAAAACTACTATAGACAAAAGCCTTCGCTTCAAAATACAAGACAATGCAACCGGTCAAAAAACTGCAGCTATACTAAACAACCTCTAAAAAATTGTCTATTTGAAAGATAGCTTTAAACTGAATTAATACACGGCCTTGAGGACACAACACAAGGACAGAGTCAAGGACAAGTTGTGGTCACCTGGCCGAATTGTTCTACCTTTGGCTACTATTTTGCATATGTCCCCAATTTTGTTCATGTTATAATCTGCCACGATGGTTTTGTAGAAATATAATTCTTGGGGACAAAACGACTGCTATACGGATGCTGACTAGCATAAATAGTGCCGACTATTCCCCCTATTATGTACTCTTGCCCATATTATGTACTCTTCCCCCTATTATGTACTCTTGCCCATATTATGTATGTACTCTTGCCCCTATTATGTACTCTTGCCCCTATTATGTACTCTTGTTCCTATTATGTACTCTGGCCCATATGTTATGTACTCTTGAGCATAGTAAAACCAGGTGGCAACCTGTATCATGACTCCGTCCTCCAGAATACTGGCGCTACAGTCAGCCCCGTCCGACTTGAGAGACGCGTTGAACACCACAAAACTAGCTGCCGTCTCTGAAAAAAGAAACCAAACACAAACAATCAGAAATAATTAGTATTGAGTAAACACTATAGAGCAGGTAGTAAAAAATTGTGGGAAAGACATTAAGGTCTAGACAGCACTCAGCAGTTTGTGGAATATACTATCCTGGCATATTTTTAGGCAAAATTCTATGGGGGGAGGGGGGTATTGGGGGGGGGCAGCCCCCCCATGGATGGGGGGGGCGTCAACCAAAATGGGGGGGCGATAAAATTTCACGATAAAACACTATTTTTACACGAAAAAATTGTTATTGTGCGTTAAATGTTACGCTTTCATACGTTATTCTAGCTATGCTAATACTAAATTTAGCAAAAAAAAGGACCCAAAAACCCGACGAACACGACTTCGCTACAGCTAAAAAGTCGCAAAAAACGTCCTTCCGGAAAAAAGTTTCGGCTATGGGGGGGGGCACCCCATCTGAAATGGGGGGGGCTCAAAATGGGAGGCGCGCGACCAAAATGGGGGGGGGGGCTCCGGACCAAACCCCAAGCCCCCCCCCCTCACTAAAAATATGCCAGCTATCTTCAATCAGACCATCCTATTAAGAGTACAACAGTATGCATTGCTGTGGCCTTAGATCTAACAAAATATACTATATATACCCTAAATCATAAGACAGAGTCCAGGTACCAAGAGTACACAACACTACTGCTGGTTTACCGGATTAAACGGACTGGACTTATTTTAGTCTGAGGTTTTGGAATGGCAAATCGGGTTAAACAGACTAAACAAGTTAAAATAAGTCAGCGCTTAATTTTAGTCTGACCCCATCCCAAAACTACCACTGGACTAAACGGATTTAACATGCACGCTTAACATTAGCGTGCATGGTTAAGTCCGTTTAGTCCGATTAAAAAGCAGCACGCTAAAAGTTAAGTCCGTTTAATCTGAAGGTTTTGGAATGGCACTTTTAAGCTTAATTTTTAAACCGTTTAGTCCGATTATAATTAACTCTTTAATCCGGTAAAGAAATAGGCCCCAAGAGTACACATCACTATTGCTGGTTTACGTTTCTTGCGCGTGCCCTTGCTCCCGCCGTCCCTGCTGTGTATGTGCGTGTGGTATGTGCTGTCCTCGTCCTGAAGACACACCAAGTGCCCGTCCGCCTCCGTCCACACACTACCCCCGAACGCCAGCACGTGCTCATTGCTCCCGGCCAGTGCTCGCATCACCTGAAATAGACCAAGAGCAATAATTTGCTGAGACTCAGTCATTAAAAATTTTAGTATGCTCGCTACTAAGAGCAATGATCACTATAACTCAGTCATAAAGGTTTTTATATTCGGTCTAAAATGTTGTTTTTTCCCAATGAAATTGAACATAGTAATGACCATTTTAATTTTATAATTACTCATTTCAAAACTTTCTAGCCCATTTTTATACGCCTTGAAACACGAAATGTTCTTGGAAAGGGGTGTACCATCTTCCATAAAAAAGATAACACAAAGCACCGCGACTGTTGGGTAGCCTATAGTCAACTTAAAACCACCATTACTGATACATGGCGTGGATAATTTTTCAAGCCATAAATATTTAATGTCTCCGTACTCCGTAGTCCGTATGCACCATACTGATACGTATGAGCAGCAACATTAGTACATGACTAAACGTGCAAACCAGAAACAGTTAGGGCCGATTCATACTTACCGCCGTATGTCCATTCAGCCGTCAAAATAACGAAATAATCACACCAATGTCTACGATCAGATTGTGGCGCGATTATTCGCAACTTTGCCGGCTGAACAGACATACGGCTGTATTCGTATGAATCGACCATGACAGACTAGCCATGCATATTGTGCAGTATATACTTGTTTATATTGAGTGGTTGGTAAGGCAATGTGTGTGCTTTCCTCCTCCAGCCAAATGCGGGCACCGGGCACCTCTGGCAGACTGTAGGCGTAGTTGCGAAAGTCCTAAAGCCAGCACCACGAGTTTGTTTATGTTAAATATATTAAATAAACATAAATAAACAAATATATAATACATGTAATATTTGTAACAAATATAAATAAACAAATAAAACACAAATAAATACATAAGCTTGAAATATCCAATAAAATGAGTGAATGGTCATTGGTTCCTAAAGCCCGGTTCATACTCTTGTCCTTAAGAACTTACGAACAGGGAAAAAGGACAATTTTTAATCAGCTATTGTGAAGCAATGATAGAACAATAAATTTCGGCTAGTTTTTTGTATACAATTTGAACTTTAGCCCAACTATTTTTGTACGAAAAACAGGCTTATTTGGCCACGTAGTTTTTTTGGAACTACTTAAGGTCAAAACAACAGGGACAAGCATAAGGACGAGTATGAACCGAGCTTTAGTAGGATATATAACTGAGTTCTCTGGTAGTAAACAGAAGACAAAAGCTGCTGAATAGAATTGAAGTTTAAAGAAGAATACCTTAGGCGCAACTTTGTGCTAAAATTAAGCCGTTGCATAATACCAAGAGTACATAATAGCTTCTCACTCTATATAGAAGAAGAGTGAGACACTCTCAAGCCTGCCTGTGTTCTAGCACACGTAGATGCGCTGGTCGTTTTCAGGCTACATGTTGACATTCTATGCAACATGTGACTGGCCAATCAGCGCGTAGATTCCCTGCGTAACACACTTTAGTATATAATCGCTGATGCGTTGATAAGCATTAAGATAGGGATAAAAGCTTAATAACTCATTATTTATTCATAGTCTGCTTGCAAAAACATTAAAAAAGGTTTGCAAATACCTCTAGGGATATTTTGGCAAACGTTCAGCGAAATTAATTGAGAAACTTTTGAGATATAAACTTTTCTGAATTTCTTCAAAGTTTCTCAATCAATTTCGCTGAAAGTTTGCCAAAATATCCCCAAAGGTATTTGCAAACCGTTTTTAATGTTTTTACAAGCGGACTGTGAATAAATAATTAGTTATTAACCTTTATTCCTATCCCGTTTTATGATTGGAGCACGTGCACAGGCGTCTGCCAATCAGAGAATAGAAGCTCACTTCTGATTGGCCAGTCACATGTTGCATAGAATGTCAACATGTAGCCTGAAAACGACCAGCGCATCTGCCTCTGCTAGAACACAGGCAGGCTGGAGAGTGTCTCACTCTTCTTCTATATAGAGTGAGACGCTATTATGTACTCTTGATAATACTTAACAAGTTGAGTAAGTTTATAGGTCAATAAATCATTCATAAACTTAGAACCAACGGGGACTAGAATAGATTCATTCTTTCACCACTTAAATTCACGAAAAACCCGGCATTACCTCCAAAACTGTTACCCTTTTGTACAAACCTACAGCTGGTCACATGTTATTTTCATTACAAGAAGTTTTCTCACTACTGCAAAACGGCTACAATTATCAACAAAAAACCAGCAGAAATAAGCAGCACAAAACGACGCATTTGGTGTGGCATTAAATACGCAAGATCTTAAAGCTCACGAAAACAAAACGAATGCAGACATACCGCCAGTAAATTGAGCACAGTGTGGCCGATCTCGTAGAAGACACTCCGTCGCTCCGGGACATTCACCAGCGGCCAGGGATAGGCTAGAAACAGAAAAACTAACAATCAGCCGAATCCAAGAAGGAAAACCGAAGGGGTGAATTTTACAAAGGTGGTTTTATAATACCATGGTTTTACGTAATATTATGTTTTCATCCGATTAGCACATAGTTTCATTACGAAATATCTCCTGATTCGGTAAGAATGTCGTACATTTTCTTGAACCATGGTTTTAGCTCAGTTGAAATTTCAAACCTGCCGCACGGCAAGCGTTTGTGAAATCAGCCGAAGTAATTTGGGCTCGAAATTAGACAATGACAAACAAAATGCAATACCAGGCAGATCTTGCAAAATAGCTAGTGTCGTAATAATCCGGACTGCACCGAACCTTAACTTGTATTCGCAGATTTGAAATCTGACACTAAACGCAAGTGTCAGCTAGCAAGCTAATTAAATATCTGAAATTGTGTTGTGTTGTCACTTTGTTGGATAAAGTACATGACTAAATATCCTAGAATTTGCACTGAGTTTTAAGCGTCTCACTACTTCATGTTCAATTTACGGTCTTTAATAATTAATATTTAAATTAATTAATTTAATCTATATGGTCATTAATAATTATTATTGGTTTGTGAAAAAATGTCATGTTACATTTTTTGACACAAGTCTCCAGTACCCGTAAAACTTTTAACAGAGAACTGCTTCTTTCTAGTACACAAGAATATAAACCCCATCTGAAGTGCTCACTTTTAAACTCTAGACCCAAACTGAGCAGTAACCGCAGTGGGAACAATTTGGCCCAAGGCGCCTCCCAGCGATGAATCATCAAGGCGAATAAGTGAGGACCTTTCGGCAGCAAAAGTTGGCCAACGCACTAAAAAAACACACAAAACCTTCAAATTGGTAGCCTTTGGATTTAAGTAGTCGGAGCATGCTGGCAAAATAAAAAAATACGCTAGCCGTTACGAGGCGTGACTTTTTCATACCTTTGTTGGTATATCGGTATGGTACATCGGCAGAATGGTTTCTCGTCCGCTCACCCAACGTACGCAACAACAAAAATGGTATGTACCCAACAAATGGTCATTCTGCATTAATACCTGTAGTGAATGTTTGAAGTAGACAAATCCCACAATGTCCTTCAAGCCAAGAAAACAGTCAAGGGGTCTGGATGTTTTTGGTAAACTGGCGAAAATGGAATGACCAAATTCTGATACCACATTTCCTAAAAACACTCAAAGTTTGATTAAAAAATTAGCTAGCTGGCAAGATAACAATATTTATAAACAACAGAAACTTTTCGCGACTTTGAACATTGTACATTTTCAATTACCATCGACTTTATAAAATGAGTAAGATAGACAAAAGAAATAAAATTTTGCACAATCTAGGGTAGTTTTGGTCTATCAGGAAAGACTGGGTTCCTACAAAACTAAAATTCGCTATAAAGCCGCCCCCCTCCCCCGAAATTTTGACCCCGTTACATGTATGACTTGAATGGACTAAACAGACAACAATTTTATGCTGTTCGTAAACTCAATAAATATTGTATCCAAAGACAACTGCCTTCCATCACCAAAACAACAGTACAACACTCAATATTTCAATATTTCTCGTAATCCTATACCTCTGTAAGCTTCATCATAGAGTGAATTATAGTGTCTGAGAATGTCGAGGGGGAGATGGGGGTCAGTGGCCGTTGCCCGCTGGACCAGAATGACCACCTCCTGCTGGTTGACGCTGCACAGGCCTTCCGAGCAGAAACACCAGGCCCACACGTCCACACAGCAGTCCACTGGAACAAAACTATTGCCCTCAAGGACACAGGGACAGGGACAAGGACAAATCTTGAACAAGATGGCAAAATTGTTTTGCCTCCTCATTTGCCATACACTGCAGTCTTGCCTTCAGTGTTGTTTGTCTAAAAAGTTGCCACATTTGGCGCGGCAGCTTTCCTAATACGCTAAGCCCGGTTCATACCTGTCCTTGAGAACGAAAAGACAGGGACAAGGACAAATTTCGGTCAGTTGCAGTGAAGAATTTACAAAAACGTTTAGGCTAATTTTTTTAATACGATCTAACGCAGACATTCTTCGCGCGAAACATCAACTCATATGGCCAGGTAGTTTTCTTAGAAACGCTCAGGAACCGAACGACGGACGAGAACAAAAAATGAGAATGATTTAGCAGTACACTAACTTTATTTTTGCTTTTCAAACATTTCCGCAAAAATAGTAGCATCACATTCTGATTACATTCACAAGTTTCAAAATGTCGTTGAATGGTGACAGAGAACCAAACCTTCTTAATCCTTAATTTCCGTTCCTTTTGTATCGAACTTACACTTGCATATTTTCACCATAACTTTGAGATTTCGCTTGATAGCTATTGTTACAGGCTTCGAGTCTAAAACATAAAACAAACAGCCAGTTAATTAATGTCTTTATTATAATGTTTGGACCTTAATTTAATTGCCAAAATACATGGTGAGTGGTGACTATCGCTCCCTTTAACCTAACTGTAAATACACACAATAGATTTACAAAGCCCCTATTGATCTATCAATTAATCTAATCAACCATTTCTATTCAACTATCCAGTCTCAATTCAGACTTTATCACACCCATAGATTAAACTCTGATTAAATATAAACCGACATGATTGTTGAGAATTTGAACGTACTAACCAAGCAATCTTTGCATCAACTGATCCATATTGCTTCTAGATTCTGAAGTAGAGAATACACAACAATTATTGCCATAGCTTTTTCAGAGTACATAAATCACGGAACAAACTTGCAAGCTAATTTATTAATAACTTATAATATTCGGTATTAATACTTCCTACAACATCAGTGACAATAACAGTTATAATTGTCATAAGTCGCTACCCACAGACAAACTACAAAGTACAAACACACATCCGAAGGCGTTAATAGCAAAGCAATAATTATTATAGACCAGAAAATATACATAAACAAAACGTTTGCTTCATGATTTAGTTCTTTATATGAAAGAAAAATAGATTCAAGTCTGACCATAAGTTGCTGAACCCAAAGACTTGCTGAATTTAAAGCTGGCGGGAATTTCGCCACTACTTGCTTCCATTTTAACGGTTGAAATGCAATTTCTTAAAGCTGAAATGATGCATTTCATTTTATCTCGGGAGTCAGGATTACGGCAAATTTTGGTCAGACCTAGTTTATGCTAGTTAACAGAACAGCTGTTAGGCTTACACATTAGATAATACATGTAAGGGGTCCAACTTTTGCGGGGGGACACTATGTCCAAGTTTTAAAACTCTCCCCCCCTGATCAATCAAGAGTACCCCAAATTGCGCAAAACTTTAAAAACCGGCCATTTTCACTCAATATGCTGCTGTTTTCGGGACCAACCACCCCCCCTGGCATATTTTTAGTGTGGGGGCTGGGGGGCGCCCCCTTATTTGGACCGGAGCCCCCCCATTTTGATCGCGCCCCCCCCCCCATTTTGAGCCCCCCACATTTCAGATGGGGTGCCGCCCCCCCCCCTATAGTCCGAAATTTTTTTACGGAAGGACGTTTTAGTGACTTTTTAGCTGTAGCGATGTCGTGTTCGTCGTGTTCGTCGGGTCCTGTTTTGCTATATTTAGTATTAGCGTAGCTATAATAACGTATGAAAATGTAATATTTAACGTATAGTAACCATTTTTTCGTGTAAAAATAGTGCTTTATCGTAAATTTGGCGCGCCCCCCCATTTTGGTCGACGCCCCCCCCCCATCCATGGGGGGCTGCCCCCCCATCGCGCCCCCCCATAAAATTTTGCCTAAAAATATGCCAGCCCCCCCCGGACCGTCCTTTTCAGATGGGGTCTCCCATCCCCCCTCCTACATGTATGCTTCAAAATACAGCACAGAGCACAGAGACATGAGAACACACCTTGACCATCACCCATAGCACTGGTAGCCTCGGAGTCAGCGGGCCCCTCCGCCTCCGTCACCACCACAAACCCGTCGCAGTCCCCCTCTCCCTGACGCGTCGGTAGCAAACACTTCAGCTCACGCTCTTGCAAACCTAACACACACACACACACCACTGTCAGTCAGCCATGTTTAAAGGCCTATTCACACGAGGGAGCATGAGCGGGAGGAGTGGGCGGGCGCTATAATAGGAAATGTTCGCACACGCGCATTGTGTGATAGAATGCAGCAGGCAGTGTGAAAATTCCAATTATAGAACGCGCCCGCTCGTGCGGCCGCTCATGCTCCATGGCGGTGCGCCATGGAGCAAAATGCGACCTAGTGTGAATAGGCCTTAAGTTGGTTACATACATACCCCTAGTTCGTATCAAGAGTACACTCAGCTCACACTCACACTCTTGTCGCCACTAGAGTGTGTTTAATGTGACAGTAAAGGCAACCCCGAGACAAGAAGCCGGCTGATCCTGCCCTGGTGGGAGTACTCATCATCCCAGGGAGATTCGAACTGTGCACTGTTCAGACAGCAGACCAGTGCTATAACCATTTTGAGTACTGATCTGCCACATATTGATATGCGGGTTAACTCCCCCATCACCCAGTAATGTTAAAATCTCAATATTAATGTTCCCGACAGCTGGCAAAGACTTGAAAAATGCCTCGTAGTCTAGAAATTTATAAACTAAATTTTTTTAAGATTTTAATTTTTTTCGTAAAATCTGCCAAACCAGAGCCTACGCAGTGTTTTTTTTTGCGTCAAAAAGTGCGAAACGCCGCACTTTTTTTCTGAAATTTCGCACTTTTTTTTGGCCATGTGCGTCCCGTGACGCACTTTTTTTCGGCTGAGGCTGACCGATGTCATAGCCGATTTGGCGAAAAAAGTGCCGAAAATAGCATTTTCGTCGCGAAATTTTCGAAAAATTTTCGAAAATTGCGTTAAAACCGTCAAATTTGTAAAATTTTTCCATGTATCTAGCGTTTCAAGCTACAATTTGTTTCAATGACAGTTTACAACATTATGATTAGTTATGATTAAGATTATGATTCGAAAAAAACGTGTCGAAGCATGCTCACAAACGCACAAATTAAACGCATCAATTAATGCCAATCGGTATAAGACGATTGCCGCGCTAGTATAAAAGTTTGGAATAGGAAAATTGTATTATATCTGCTGAAATTCAGCTGCGTGTTTACAGTGCAGTTCATGCCACCCAAATGTGGCGTATTGATGCCGTCTTCAGGGGAACTGAGTTAAGTCCCAAAACACCAGATAATTGGCTTCTGGGGGCTGCCGCCCCCAGACCCCTGCAACCCTACTGCAGTTCCCGTTTTGTACTTTTTCAAGCAGAACTGCATCCTGCTTGCATATAGTGTTTTTCAGCATGCTAAAATTCAAAACTATTCAAAACTAGCTTCGCAGCAAAATACCGACATTGACGTGATATTTAAGTTCTATTTGAGACCGCACTGTAAAGCGTGCATATTGAATAATTTTCAGATGCCCAGACAGTAGACACCACGGCCATATCCATAGTTATTTAAGGTCCCAGCTCCCAGAATTTATAAGTTAAACTCAGCTTTCGCACACTCTTAAATTCAAGGGAATTCCCAACTCAGGGAAGAAAAGATGGGCGGCATTCCCCCTCCCCCGATTTTTTTTCACAGTGAATTTTTACACAAGGGTCCTCCCTTTTGTTTTTATTGCCCGGTCGAACAAAATTTCCGATACGTCTCCAACTGATCAAATCTGGCCTAAAAATAAAAAAGTTTCCCAAAATTTTCCTGGGGGCTGCCGCCCCCAGACCCCTGCGACTTGTGACCTCGTGGTCTTCCATTTTGAATTGTCATTTTTAAATTTCCATTTCTATGTGAATATTGAAGAAATGCATATTAACCCATTACAAAAAATCAACAAATTCCCCCCGAGATTTTTTTCTATGTACGCCATCGCTTAAAGATAGAGTTGAAAATTTTTTAAAAAAAAATTTTTAAAGCCCCAAAATCGTAACTGGGGACGGCCAGTGCCATAATAAAGTGTTTTTACCTAAAACACACGCTTAGATACCATTATAACCGCTCTGCGCACTTTTTTTCAAAATGACGCAAAAAAATTTGGGCATGTGCGTCAGACGACGCAAAATTTTTGACGAAAAAAAAAACACTGAGCCTACGTGTACTGTCTAGGAAACTGGTTTCTTCTTACAACCGTACGGCCATTTAGCTGGCGAAATTGAAAACGAATCAGACAGTCTAATCTATAAAAGTGTGGCAGATGTTTTTAAATACTTTCGCTTGCTTCTGACATACGGCTGTAAGTTTCAATCATGTTTAATTTTGCGTTCCATCCATGCAAAGCTCTTAATATTGACCTGGTTAGTATTTAAATAGAAAACATTAATACAGAGCAACATATTATTATAGTTAAACGTAAACCCGGGTTTAACTGGTATAAACGGGTGTTCATTTGACTGCAAGTACTTTCATTGACTGCTGTAAAAGACTGAACTGATCTTTTTCACATCTTTTGCAAAATATATTGTATTAGCTAGGCTATACATACCTACAGTATTGCGTAAGCGAGAAAATTCAAAAATAAATCAAATTTAAATATTACACGTAATTTTACAGTTATTATAGCTTGTTTAAAAACGGCTCAAATAAACAGTCTATAATTAATATTACGTTTTTCAAATCCAGTGCTCACATAGTCAATAATATTATCAATCCATAACAGTAGAACCACTAATTTAGATTCCCATACCACTATGATTGAGTAATCTGAAACACCAGCTTAAAATGCACTCTTGTGCAAAAAAATGCAGCAAAACAAACAATATACTAACCACTGGTTTGATCCTTGCAGAATTTGACACGGGAGGACGAGGCTGGTCCCGGAACGGAGGGGGTGCAGACAGCCGTAGACTCATCCTCCCTCAGGTCCCCCCCTGGCTTGATCCCATCACTGAACATAACGTGCTTCGGTTCACGGGGGGCCGTGCCTGTGCAAGAAACAGCAGGCGTAGGTGAGCCAACACTGGCAGAAATGTGGGGGGAGATAAACTGAATTTGAGGGTGGGGACAGGAAAGAATAATAATTCTGAGCTACCTTTTCTATAAATAAGTATATATTGCACCTTCACTACGAAGAAAACTATTTCTTGGGTCCAGCCAATTTTTGCATCAGCACAAATTACCATTAGCATTAATTAATCAATAGAAGAAAAAATGATAAAATCCTCAATCAAATTAAATTAATAAATCAGTTACTAATGAATTTATCAATAAAACACTCAAAATGGTCTCATATGCCAATTTTCATGTCCACTGGACAGTGGACATTTTTGCTGCACAGTTCAGAACACAAAAACAATAAAAAATAAATAGTAGCAATGTAAATTTTCAGCTGACCATCATGTTGTTTCAGTCGACTAGACGCAGTAGCACCGGCTGTCGTGGGAACAGACCCAATGGCGCCTCCAGCCGTTGTCTGTTGGGGCAGAGCGGACGGACTATGATGTTGTTCGTTGCTTTCAGATTCAGTCGTCACCGCAGTTTCAGTGATTGAAATAGTGGGCTCGGCACCATTTGAGCTCCCCTCAGACAACAACCGCTGCTGCTCGTAATCGTCAACTAAAACAAATCATTAACATATAATTATTTATATATATATTTATTTATTTATATATATATATATATATAATTACCAGCATATATATGCATTTAGTGATCTGTTTATTTAAATTTATCAAGATTACACGAAAGGTAAAGTGGAGGTAAAAGTAACCCGCGGATAGATATTATGCTTTGGCGTTTCTGCCTTCAGATGCAGTGGCCATAAACAGTATCCAGAGGGACCGGACACTACTTCTTGAATGACAGCATCTACTGAGGAAGGCACAGCCCCTTAAAGGCACAATACCCCACACAGACCACTATTACCTTCCCATATTGTGACCGACCCAATGGGGATGGACTGCTGAGTTGGCACAAGCACACAAAGTAGTAAAATCATGACAGTCTGTCTTAATCGTTTAACCCTCTCACTTATACTTTTCGCTACGGACTTTAAATGAAGACAAGGAACTTCCAGGCTTAAAAATTGTATAGAAAATCTATATATATATATATATATATATATATATATATATATATATATATATATATATATATATATATATATATATATATATATATATATATATATATATATATATATAAATGTTGTATAATTGTGTAATTGTCTTTGGGATGTGCCCAACAGTTTTAATCAGTCTAAGCAGTACCAGACAGAGTGCATATACAGCTGAAATATTACGAAAGGGGCAACAGGACAGAAGAGACAAACGGAGGGCAGCGTTTTTTTTTGGGCCAAACTGGTGGCCATGGCCACTAAAATTATGGATTGGCCACTGAAATTTTTGGGCTGGTGGCCAATCTGGCCACCAAAAAGTGAAGTTTAAAATGAAGATTGTGTTTCAAAATCAAAAAAATCGCCGGGCTTCTGGAGGCTCTCGCCCCCAGACCACCATGCAGGTTATCAATGCAAACAATGTATACTGCTCAATCTTCACTCTTGAGGTTTAATGGTTATATACACTGTCAATTGTTATCTGAGTGGGCTCTATTGTATCGCGGAAGTTATTTCGGTTTACTTGGCAGCGATATGAATTTTTTGTTGTAAAATATATATATTTGTGAAAAGGGTAATTTTTGTCTACTTAAGTATTTAAACAAAGTTAAGATAGGGATAGAGGGGGAAGGGGAGGGATATGTTGATCCTTGTCATTGACTTGTGGGGGGCTACCTGAATAAGTGAATTTTAGGTTCTGCTATTTTCTCAAATTTACACGCTATGCAGCACGCGTAAAGGCGCATCGCACATGTAATAACGGAAACCAAAAGTTTAAACTCCAGTTGACCAAATTTGTCCTAAAATTAAAAAATTACTATATTATATTTTTTCTGGGGGCTGCTACCCCAAGAACCTTTCAATGTTGTGGCTTGCCTATCCTTATTATTATCCTTCATCAAAGCCGATGCATCATGCATGTGTATATGAGATTACATTATGCTGCATTTACTTGTGTAATATATACACCGTGATGTGACGTTCCCGGTTTCGATTTACCTTTCCTGTGTGCGAAAAAAATTTCTGATATATACGTCTCCAATTAACCAAATTCGACCAAACAACCAAAGATTTTATACAATTTTTTCCTGGGGGCTCCCGCCCCCAGACCGCGCGACTCTGTGGGTTTGTCTCTCATGACAGTATGTGTAGTATGTGGACATACATAAGTGCATTGTTGGCAGTTTATTTGCTTAATATATACACTATGTAGTGTACCGTTGTAGCTGTTTTGCCATTGCGAAAAGGATATTTTAGTGAATTCGTGGTTTGTAATTTAAAAAAACTTAGTAAACTGTCCAAATCTGCTTGCTTCTGGAAGCTGACAGGCCTCTCGGTTAGGTAATTTTCAGTGTTTTTTTAACTCAGTAAATTGTGAACGCATCTTTCAAATTGGCCACTAAATTTTTGCATTGGCCACTAAAATATTGTGTCTAGTGGCCAGCTGGCCACCAAGAAAAAAATGAAAAAATAAACCCTGACGGAGGGTCGAGAGGAACCCTGGTCCTTTTATTGGCCGAAAATACTAAGTCTGACCAGAAATTGCTGAACCCTCAGAAAACAGGCGACGTGTTTTTTTGACTACTCACTGTACTCTTCATGCTCGCAATTCGTGCTTTTTATAATGAAATCCCGTGTTCAGCATTTTTTG
>JASANF010014865.1:0-15707 GCA_030248245.1 Trissonchulus sp. WLG1_4
TAACAGAACTCATTCTTTGACTATGCAATATGAATACGATTGAGATATACAACGTTCTCAGTAAATATAAGTGTATAAAAAAACTTTGTAGGCGTTTTTGCTTGTGATCATCTACCTGATAAACATTCAATGATTGCTAGCTTTGTAGCAAATACGAATCTAGCAAACATGTCTGGACAGCACTGGGTTGCATTTTATGTTGATAAATACGTAGAGTATTTTGACAGTTATGTATTAAAACCAATTGACTCTTTCAAGGAATATATTAAAAATACAGGAAAACTTTGGAAATACAATACATACTGCTTGCAACATCTACATTCTATTGTTTGTGGTGAATATTGCATTGGTAGACACTTTAAAAGGTAGAAATACTGTTGTATCTGGTAGTCAGTCGTGCAAAACTAGGGCTAATTTGCTTGAAACTAGCAGTCAAAACGTCTAAATCAATAAAAAGAATGCCAATCAGTTGAATTTTTTAAAATATGAATACTATCAATCAACATGCTCCCAACAACTACAGCCGTTGACAGAACCTGTGACACTAGTAGGGTTCGCATTATGCACATTTCTATTGGTAATCGAGAAGGGATGACACTTACTCGAGATGGTATAAAAACAATACTTGCCAATCAATTGAATCATTGTCGAGATGATAAATGGTTACTTGTTATTGTAAAGGACATATACAATAAAGTATTGAATCAGAAACTGGTGACGAAATAAGACTTGCCTATTGAAGATTATGGACAGAAAGTGCTGAAAATTGCAATTTACCATATTGAATAACGAACTCATACAATTGGTCCTAATACTTGCGGTAATGTTAAAGTGGAAATGAATTAAGTTTGAAGTGATGGTGTGCGATATGCTGAGTATGAACTTTTCACTGAAGATAAGCCACCACTGACAATTGACGCTCTAAATCATTACTTTTCACAACGGTTTGTTTCCTGGTACCACCAAAAGACTTGCTATTAGTATACATTGCCGATGGGAAAGGCCAGCGGTTACTAAACATAGCCACGACCAAGGCACTACTTAGCAGTGTTTTGAGCAATTTTGGTAAAATTAAATTGATAATTAAAATTTTCCACATGCACGACGTAAATCAAACATGAATTTAATCATGGTGACTGTAAATGTTGTAATGGTTGTTAAGTTTTGCGCTGAAATTTATTTTATGATTGCAACTCAAAAAAATAATTTAATCAAATTTAGTGGTATTGTGGTTCGACATCAAAATTTATGCATTTTGGTATTCAAACGAAAACGTTTTGTATGTTTGGAAGCAAAAAGTGTTCAACAAGCACATGATTGCTTAGAAAGTTATGAAAATCGATGAATACTGAAATTGAAAGCTGTACGGTTGTCAACATGGTTGCATCTTTTCATTTGGGCGATCGTATTGATTTGATTAAACTATACGTAATCGTTAAAAATGCCGTGCTATTTTCGAACCGGAATTATTCAGTGGGATAGTTTTTAAGCATTTAGAAGGCACTGTGTGTCTTTTCCATTGAAAAATTCTTCATTAAATGTCTTTTGCTAATGTCAAAACTATTGAATTTGTAATCACGTGCTGAATTTGTGTAGGTTGTGTGATAAATAGCTGAGTCATCACAGAGTCTATAAGGCCCAAAATTTTACTTGCACGGCATTTGCTCTGTCGCATCCTTGCTCTCAGATGGATAATCTACAGTGTCAACTGCAGCACTGCAGCATTTCTGAAACGGAAAAACCTACGTCTGAATTTCAGGTGAAATCTCCTAGATGCGTACTTTGTGAGACAGAAAGTGCAACTTGCTTTCTACTCGAATGCACGCCAGAATGTCAAAAGCAGCCAAAACATTGCTATGATTGTCTACTCAAAATTGTCAATGAAAGTCGGTCGCATGACAGATTAATTCCATGCAAATGGTGCGGGAAAGAATCTTGGTCATTCATGAAAAATTGTCATATACGTCAGTTTTCAGACCTTAGTGGAATTCTCTGCGTCATTTGTAACCTGCATACTGCCAAATGCATTTTGGATGGATGCAAAGAAGAATGCCGTAGTCAACCTAGACAGTGCCTAAATTGTGTAGAAAATTATTTGTTTGGATGCTGCCTACTCAATGAAGATGAACTATGTAGTTACTGTGGCGAACGATTTTGGCATGTGACTGTGAATGGTGTAACTGAATCTGTTCTAAAATTCTATTATAGTTTTAAATAGATTGTACTATGTTATGTTAAATATCAATAAAAATGACTAACACTAATTATTTTGCCTGAGGCTATATGACTTATACCTAGCTGGGAAAAAGTAAAAGCTGAACTTCTCAAAAATATCGTCAGTCTTCAAAATGTATACCTGGAAAGTGGTTGGTTTTTACAGCCAATATTCTCCTGAAATTACGCTGGACCGTGGTGGGTATAGTTATTCGGGGATAGAAAATGCCTTCAGAGACGTTTGCTGTGCTAACTATGACATGCGGGACTGTTATCAGGTCAGACTGTATGTGGAAAAATGGGAACACGTTGCGTTGACTGAGGCTTGGGAAATTAATCACCATACATACTACTCTCCCTCTTCATCATCAAGAGAATCATCATCGTCGTCCTCCACGGGTACTGAAAGTGATACTGACTCAAAGACTAAGGTGAAAAAGAAATTTAGTGACAAGAAATCAACTACTCCAAATACTCTTGCTGTAGACATCTGTGCATTAGTGGGTGATGGCTAAGTGTAAAACATGTAATAGTTATAATCACTTTAAGGGTGGATTTCAGGAAGGTGGTTTTGCTAAACCATGGTTTTACGACGTTTTTATATGATTTGCACATAATTTCATTGCTAAATATCGCGTGATTCGTTACAAATTTCGTAGATTTACTTAAACCATGGTTTTAGCGCAGTTGAAATTTGAAACCTGAAGCACAGCAGGTCTCTGTTTTGCTGAAATTTTAGCTGAGCAAATACCATGGTTTAAGAAAATTTGCAAATTTCGTAACGAATCAGGCTGTATTTTGTAATGAAATTATGTGCAAATCATATGAAAACGTACGTAGAACCATGGTTTAGTAAAACAACCTTTGTGAAATCCACCATAAGTGTTTTTTAAATGTTGTAGGCCTCGGGTTAGTTGAAAAAGAACCAAACCTAACAAGAAAAAATTTTTTTAGTACAATACCAAAGACTCTAAAACTATGTCACCTGTGTAGGTTCTTGACAACTAGACTGGGGGCACTCCTCTGATTAAAATGCATGCGTCCTAATCATGTCAGATAATGTGGTTTTAAATAATGTTTGTTGTTGTTGTGTCTTTCTGTAAATAAAAAATAAAAAAAACAGTAATGGGCCTATGCTACGTCCCAAGCCATGGAGGAGAAACTCAGAGGGCTGGTTTTTGCAACTAAGATGTATCGGAGGAGCTAATAGGGTTTTGAGTTTCACGATTGTACAAAACTCGCATTCGAGAGTTTATTCGCGTATTAGATTAATCCACTTCGGATTTGCTATAGTACACAATTCACATCAGTCAACTTGTTAATAGTTGACTCGGGAGGTAAGGACTCGTGATAGTGTACGCTATACAGAGCGACACACAATTGGAGTGTCGCTACATGCTGATCCTATCTGAACCTGACAAAAAGTCCTAATTTATTGACAATTTGGCAGGAGGATTTCTATTTTATAGATAAAAACAATATAAATATATAAGTTTATAAATATAATATAAATCTATATAATGTATAAATTTAACATAAATTTATATAAAATATATAAGTATAACATAAATCTATATAAAACATACATGTAAATTATTACATGAATCTATATAAAATATATATGTACATTATAACATAAATTTATATAAAGTGTATACGTATATAAATATAAATATTTATTAATTAATCACATGAATTTTCATGTCTTTTTAACTATATATATGCAAAAAGTAAGCTTAGAAAATTTCAAACTATTGTCAAAAAATTCATGTGACTTTAGGAACCCTCCCCCATAACATCATTTACCCAATTTACTGATTTACTGAACCCACTGTTCAACTGATGCGTTGAGTGATGGCTGAGGTGGTAGTGACGGGGTTTGTGGTGGGATGGGGAGTGGTGAAGGGGTAACTTCCGGATCAGAGGTTGGTGGTAGGAGAGGCGGTGGTGTGTACGTTGGCGATGAGGGCACATAAGCGGCAAGGGTTGGCTCTGGTGCAATTCCGTCAAGCTGCAGTGTCGCCCGCTCCATTGCTTTGTTGAACAGCACCATTTTAAAAGTTAAAATCATTTATATTCACAATATACAATATCACTCTATTTCTTTGCGGTGTGTGTGTGTGTTCTTGCATGCGTGCATACGTATGTAGTAAACTAGACTGGTCTAGGCATCCTATATTTTTTACAAAAAAGTTTAATATTTTATAGTAATGACAGCAAGCTGAGCTGTCACATAATTTAAAAATTCTTCGTATATGTGTGTGCGTGTGTGTGTATGCGAGTATGAGCTTGCGTGCGTATGCATGTTTTAAAGTTGTCTGCTGTAGGCAAACCAGTTATTTTTTTAAATTTTTAAAAAACTTAATATTTCATAATAACATAATATACCAGCTAGCTATATTACTGTAAAATTCAACCACATATCGCAACAAGTTATATAAAAATTTATTCCAAAAATTCTCACCTTGTTATAGAAAAGGACTTCGTCCCCATGTGCACAAAAGAGCGGAAACGTCTGCGGCACCTTGAGCATTTGCTGGTTCTCGTTAGGACCAGCTGCCGGACACAAAACATGCAGTGGCGGAGCTGAGACCTGCAGTGGCGGGTGCAGGATGTCAGCAGAACATCTGCTTGCCGGTAGCAGATGACACACACGTAAAGTTCGGGGCTGGACTCTCCGCCCACACTCTCTGCGTCCGTGTCTGCTTCCTCCATCATGGGCGCCGGCTGTCCACCCTGTGGCTCTGAAAGGGTACAGTTAAATTATATAGAGTTGTAAGTGAGATTAAACTGCTCACATATATCCAAAATTAATATTTAAATCTAGCTTCAAAATTTATTAAATTAATTGATATTTTTAAAGTTAAGAATAACATCAAGGGTTTATTCTTACCTGCATTAGCTGGTGACGGTGGCGGAGTAACGAGGTCGATCAATTGAGGGAACCGTGGAGGTGTAGTTAAATCAATCAGTTTAGGGAACGGTAGTGGCTGGGCAACAGGGTCCATTCAGGGCAAGGGGAGAAACAGGGGGGTAGTAGTATTAGTAATAATAGAAGTAATAGTAGTAGTAGTAGTAGTAGTAGTGATAGTAGAAACAAACTGATGTCTTTCTAAAATTTTGGAAGTTTATATAGTGCGGAAATCCGGAGTTTGCCCTAGGATTGCTTGCGTAAACTCCGGGTATTACGCAATTTTGGGGGAGGATTTCTACTGAAATATATCCTCCTCCAAAATTTCTTACGTAAAAATTAAAAATTTGGGGGTTTATTTACGAATTCGGTACTATTTTGGTTCTAATTACGTAAATACCTACTAATTTATTCTATCAATCAAAACATGTTTTGACATTACTACACACGCGTGTAATTTATTATGTCATTAAATTAGGAAATTATTCTATTATAAATTAAAATGGTACTTTCAAATGTTTTTGTTTATACAAAATGTATTTCTACTTTTGTATTTATCTACATTTCCACTGTATTCTCACTTCATTTCTACTCTATTCTCTCATTCATTAATTAATTCTTTTTTCATTCATTCATTCATTCACTCATTTGTATACACTTACTAAGGTGGCAACTCCTATAAATGACCACCGCTGGCTGCGGCTGCGGGCGGTGCCAGAACCCCTATTTTATATATACTCAGATTTTTTTGGCTTTGGGTACTCCAATAGACTTCCAGAAGCCAAAAACTCAAAAGATTTTGTTCGTCACTTTCCGGCCAACGTTCGTCATGTCGCGAAGGATAAAGCTCGTCGTATACGCCGAAAAACAGGGAAAATTTTTATGCACAGTACTGTAGAATTTTAACAAAAAATAAATCGTTGGCTGAACTGAAATTTCAAGCTTAATTTTTTCAGTTCATAAACATGCTGGAGACTTGAAACCACTTGCAAACGCTTTGTCTAAAAATTTAATGTTAATGCAGTTGGTCTGGCGCTAAACAAAAAAAAAATTATTATAAGAAAAGTTTCGACTAGAAATGTCTAGCCTTTCAGCGTCTAAGGCTGGTCTTGAATCAAATTTAGTTGAAAGTGAAAAGTAAACATTTTCTGCTTTCAGTGCCATGTGAAAAACGCTTACGTAGACTTTGTTAAATCAGAAAAGTTGAAAACTAAGTTTAGTATTTGTGATAATTTCTTATTTATTACGACATTAGGCCTTAAATTATATGAGTATCGACCAACATAAATAGCCAGTCGGGAAAAAACCAAATTTGGAAACTTTCGGTCATATCTCAAGTAATACACAAAATTGTAAGTTTCTTTTTATTTTCTTATCAAGCTTTACCATAAGTATTAAAATGCAAAATAAACTGTTTTGGTATCATTGATATCATGGCAGAAATTTTGACCTAAAGTTATGGGAAAAAAACCGAATGCGGGAAAAAAACCCACGTCGGGAAAAACCCAATTTCATCGAACAATAAAAAACTTTATGAGCATGCCTCCGCCACTGTTGAGATGCATATGATAGAGTATTATCTCCTCTTTTGAACGCACACAACAAGACGTTCCTACCTCTTCAACTTGCCCTACAGCAAGCCATCAAAGTTGCCACCAAAATTAACATGTGGTCACTTAATGAAAATTTTTCGAAAATCTTTCTTCAATTGTACACAGAGTCACATAATTGCTATTACTGTCTATGTAGTCGTTTCCTACCGGTTTTAACAAAGTGTAATTCTGAAAACAAGCATTTCAATAGATTTAGCATGTAAAATGTCTTAACCAAGGGGTACAGTGGATAGTAGACACTATAAATCCATCACATGCCTACACATCATGAACAATAGCACAGGAATGAGTACGCTTTCCTGTGAAACCAGAAATATTATTTATTTAATTACCTGCAAAGAGTATCACTTGCATTACGTTGGTGAAACTAAAACCAGCCTTAGTAGAGATAGGTTCGGACAACATCGAAGATCCATTGAGGGAAACAAAGCTGGGTGTAGAACATTAGTAGAACATTTTAATAGTAATGCACAGAATACCACGTCAAAGTCATCGAGAAAATTAATAGTTCGAGTGATGACGAAACTGAAAAAAAATTAAACGTCTTGAACGTGAGAATTATTGGATCAAAACTCTTAGAACGAAGGCTCCTTATGGACTAAACGATCGCGTTGAAAATGAAAAAATCAACCACCAGTATACAAATTGTTCCATAAAATTAAACGCTATAGTAGAAAAATAGGCTATAAACATCACAACACTGATACAACCGACCCTACCATGATTATCGACGACAAACTTGAACTATACCCATCGAACCCAGTTGACTGCAGACGTAACCTGATCCCATATGTATTCAGTTTGAAGAAGAAAAGTATATCTAAATTATACTTACACATCATCAAGAGTCCATAATAAGAAGAGTATGACACTCTTCTGGACCCCAGCTTGGCCGCCGCGGACATGCCGCGACCATTATCTCCCCAAAAAGGCCACAACTGTGGGGGGTACCCCCCTACACGAATGAAGGCATAGCCCTCAACTGTAGGGGGAGACCCCCCACGAATCAGACCATAGGTCTCAAACGTGGGGGGGACCCCCCCACAAATGATGGTATACCCTCAAATGTGGGGGGGACCCCCAGGTTTGTTGTAACCTAAAAAATGCCCCGGAGACGCCCCGCCGCCACTTTTTGAGGTAAAATTTTGTTCCTAGGGGAATTTTGAAGTGCTGAACTCGAAACTGGGGCTCATTTTTGTCACCGCAGACCCAGTTGACCCCCACAGGCTACAGTACCAACTTGGGGTCATTTTTTTCAAAAATTGAAATTTTTCATGTTTAAGTGTTATTTTGGCCCCTGAACACGAATCCGGAGTCTAGTTAAGTCTAGGATCCTCTTGGAGTCAAATATGTCAGGCGGCTTTCTTTTCCATACTACTATTTGCTATACCCTCGAGCCAGCAGATTTTTACAAGGCTTTGGTACAGATATGTATGTAGTTACGTACAATTCTTACGGTAGAAAATTTTTTAACAGTTTTTTGGTGAAAGGCGCATTCTAAAGTTTTTTGTGTTCCTGAATATTCTGATGAATGAATAAGCAGTGGACCCTCCATTCTCAGCAAAAGATACTCTATTTTTGGCACACAACCCCTTATTGTAGCCGCCGTAGTAAAGTCCAACACGGTGGGAGGCAAAAATGGACTCTAAAGTTCGTGTTCCGCGGATCATCCTACACCTAGCACTATCAAAATCTCAAATTGATCATATTTGTTTCAAGAACCATGGTTTGGAACCGTTTCTGGGCTCAGATAACAGCCCTTAAAAACTTTAATATAAGCTATATAATATGTATAACTTAGGCATATGTGCATTTTGATTTTGCATCATTTGAACACCCATGGCCCGTATTCACTTACTAAAACTAACGCTTAAACTTAGTGTTTACACTTAGTGTTAACGCTTATAAGCGCTAAGTGTTATTCACAAACTTGAACTTCTAACATGCTAAACATACTTAAGCGCTTAGCGCTTAGCAAACGCTTAGCGTTAGTATATGAATAACATTTAGTATGTAAATACGGGCCTTTGTGTAGCTGGAACCGCTCTGTTAGCAGGCGGTGGTCGTAGTACACTTGGCAGCCGTAGCACTTTCCTGTGCTTACTTTTTTCCGCAAAGGAAGTTGTTTTGGTTTGAAAACATAAAAGCAAAAGCACCCGTATTTTTTTCCCACAAATCGACCAAAAATGGGGGGTAAAAAAATATGGCTCCCGTACGCGCCAACCAGTATATACCAATAGAGAAGAACCATTCACAGTTTGAAAGAAGGGTAGCTGACTATGCCATATATGCGCAGTTGGTGCCGGAAAACAACTAGACTCCGTGACGAGAGAAGCTTGTCAAAATTTTGTTGATCCTCGTAAAATCAGCCATGTTTTGAGTGCATTTTTTTTTCAGCTTCATATTATAAGCTGAACACAGATTATTACTAGGTAATATGTTTATGAAATGTAGTACAGCAGGCGGGGAAAAAACCCGCATTTTTATATTTCGTCATTTAGCTCATAGACTATACGTTTTCACGGGAAACCAAAAAAATCTGTCGTAGGCCTAACCTTGCTCTAAACGCTGGGACCGGTTTCATTTCGCTATCTCTTACCGTTTTTTGGCGGGAAGCCAAAAACGTGCCAAGGAAAAACCCATGTGGGAAAAAAACCCCACCCCATAAATCACCCGAAAAGTGTGATAAGGCCCCTGATACCAAAACTATACGCAGATTTGTTATGGGGCCCCAGGGACACAAGTTTGAAAACTGCCCTTCGCGTTCGCAGCCCATTATAGAATTTTGAATTTTCAGATTTGAAAACAAAACACCTTAATTTCGCCAAAAAACGTTGAAAACAACTAAAAAGTTGAGATAACGATGCATGCAAAATTTGCACTTTATGGCTACTTTTTACGCCATCGACCATACATGTACATATGAGAGGGGGATGGGGGGGACCCCCCCCCCAAAGTCGAGGACCCGGGGTGGAGGGGCCCCAAAATTTGGGCAAAATTTTAAAAAAATGGCATTTTTTTGTGAAATTTTTAGAAAATTTTGCAAAATTTAGGGCATTTTTGGTCGATCTGGGGGGGAGTGTCCCCAAAAGTTGGCTGGAGAGGGCCCACATTACCCCTAGGGACGTCAAAATCCAAATTTCGAAAAATTGACCCCTGGGGACCCCCTGGGCAGGGTGCCCTAGGGAGCTCATGGAAGGGTCCCGAGTGGCCCTTCGGAGGCCCGGGTCACGTGACCTTGAAAACTGGATCTAGTGTGTATGGACGAAACCTGTTGGGGTTATGTTTCAGCCTTTAGGGGGAGTAAAAAGTGAGTCTGGGGCCGTATTCTCAAAATTACCTGCAAGTAAAGTTAGGCTAACTTTACCCACAGGTAAGGTGAAGGTAAAATTAATTCTGTGGTTAAAGGTAAAGTTAAAATTGAAAACAAGGTTAACGTGGACGGTTGAGGTTAAAATTTTGCACAATACATTAACTTTAGCTGAGAAACAAGATAAAGTACTTTTCCGGCTCAAATATTAAAGGTAACCTTAGCTATCACATTGGCTTTAGTCATTGTTTGTGAATACGACTTTACCTTCACTTTACCTGTGGGTAAAGTTAGCCTAACTTTACCTGCAGGTAATTTTGAGAATACGGCCCCTGTATACAACGTATTTTTCAGGTTTTCTAGTCCCCCCATGGGCCGATATTTGGTGCTTTTGTTATCTAAATATATAAGTTAAAAGTTTGAAATATTATCAATTTTGCCAAAAAAATCCATTTAGTAACAACGATGGTCAAGGTTCGGCAGGGAAAAATTGAATTTTTTGGAAAAGGTATAAATCAACGTTTTTTCGCATGGAAAGTGCTAAAAATGAACTCAGCGCATGCGAAAACCTATAAAAACGTGTTTTCACGGTGAAAAAATATCAATTTGAATTTTCCCCCCCGCCTCAGTTGCACCTGGGTTTATTTGGTGCAGGCTCGGCGGGGGGGGGGGGGGGAAAGTCAAACTCACTTTCACTCACTCAAGTTCTGAAACTGGGGTGGGTTTTTTCCCCAAAAAAATGGGGTGGGTTTTTTCCCCGCCTGCTATAGTAGTAGTGCTTCCTTTGTATGTATTCAACAGGAATGTATAGTGGTGCGGGAAAAAAAACCCTATTTTCAACTTTTCGGGTCGTCCTGTGCTCCACATAAATCGGATCCATTAATGGTCGTGGCTGTTATAACGGCCATCTTTCGCCTAACTGTTGCACTAATAAAATGGATTGTAACCACTCACGTTTCTGAGTAATGAGTCTCGAAACCTCCGGGAAAAAAAACCCTATGCGGGAAAAAAAACCCTAATGCGGGGAAAAAAAACCTATCACTTTTTCTGGTTGTTCTATTAGCAGGGAATATAAACACAATTTCATCGTGTTCTACAACTCTTAGCTGGCATATTTTTAGGCAAAATTTTTTGGGGGGGGGGGGGGCGCGAGGGGGGGGGCAGCCCCCCCCAAGGATGGGGGGGGGGGTCGACCAAAATGGGGGGGGGGGGGGGGGGCACCAATTTCACGATAAAACACTATTTTTATAAGAAAAAATGGTTATTATACGCTAAATGTTACGTTTTCATAGGTTATTATAGCTACGCTATTACTAAATTTAGCCAAAAAGGACTCAAAAACCCGACGAACACGACATTGCTACAGCTAAAAATTCGCTAAAACGTCCTTTCGGAAAAAATTTTGGGCTATGGGGGGGGGCACCCCATCTGAAATGGGGGGGCTCAAAATGGGCGGGGCGCGACGAAAATGGGGGGGGCTCTGGTGCGGGGAAAAAAAACCCTACGCGTTTTGCGGGGAAAAAAAACCCTAGTGCTTCCTGGCCGAACCTCACGACATAGGACCTTTTTGAGTATGCAGGTGGAAAGCGCATCCCAAACTGACTTACCACACCAATTTCTGTGCAGTTTTGAGGCCTGTAGCGTTTTTTATAAAATTTCAAAATTTTGCATGTTGAAAAATTCCAAAGTGACAAAATTTTCCAAATTTTTGACTTGTCATAATTTTTCACAAAAACACTTTTGACCAACGCCGTTTGCATTTTTCAAGAGAGTTACCTTTCCTCTATACTTCTGAAGCTCGAAAACCGTGAAAAACGCTGTGGTTGACCAGTGACTGGTCAAAGTTTGTGCGGGAAAAAAAACCCTATTGCGGGGAAAAAAAACCCTATTTTGTTTGGCGGCATTTTTTTGCTAAACTCACCCATTGTTGCTACTAAAGTTAGTTCATCTGGGCTAACAACATGCGTAGAGTTCATTAAAACCGTTTATTCGGCCGCAAAACGTCGTTTTTTGTCATTTTGGGCCATACCCCGACACCCCTTACGAAACCTGTTTTGATGATGTTTCACCAAAATTTGGCATTTTTTGCAATATTTAGGTTTTAGCTGCTGCGTACCAATTAAATCCAAGAATGATAGACGCGGGCGGTGTTTTTCCACTGTTTCTAACGTAATAAGCGCAAAAATCTGTTTTTAATGCTTTTAAATACGGAAAAAATGCCTATTTGGGCAGAAGTCATTTCTGCCAAAACGGGTCGATTTTTGAAGAATCATTGTGAGTCACATGGATGTCGCAGAAACGGTTTTTTTAGTCCATACTGCAGCCTAAGAGTTGTAGAACACGATGAAATTGTGTTTATATTCCCTGCTAATAGAACAACCAGAAAAAGTGATAGGGTTTTTTTCCCCGCATTAAAGTTTTTTTTTCCCGCATAGGGTTTTTTTTCCCGGAGGTTTCGAGACTCATTACTCAGAAACGTGAGTGGTTACAATCCATTTTATTAGTGCAACAGTTAGGCGAAAGATGGCCGTTATAACAGCCACGAGCATTAATGGATCTGATTTATGTGGAGCACAGGACGACCCGAAAAGTTGAAAATAGGGTTTTTTTTTCCCGCACCACTATATATACTTTCTGTTTTTTCTTCATTTTTTTGCGCTACCAGCAGTTTTTTTCCGATTTTGTGACCATTTCTGTGTGAAATAGACATTGTTTTGCCATATACGCTTAAATTTTTATTTTTCGACTTGTATATATATATATATATATATATATATATATATATATATATATATATATATATATATATATATATATATATATATATATATATATATTATATATATGTATATATTTTGTAGAAATTTTGTATATACAAATTTTGTATGAATTTTGTATATTTTTTGTATAATTTTTCTGGAAATTTTGTACATTTTTTGTAGGGATGTCGCGGATATCCGCATCCGCGGATGATCCGCAACTTTTTGACATCCGCATCCGTAAAAATTTAATGCGGATGTGCGGATGTTGCAGATTCGGCAAAATTTACTAAAAATGTAGAAAATCAGACGAAAATTTTGATTTTTGTGCATGTATATACCAATATTTTTGCTCTTAAAACGGTGAATGAAACTTTATTCTAGGCTTTTTCACCTCATTGTTGGTAGCAAATCGCTCTTTTCTAAAGTAGGCTTCACGAATATTTGATATTGCGGGGATATTAGAACTAAGTTTTGCATTTTTGAGAGAGACTAGTCTACAAACTTGTAAAGCAATGTGTCAAAACAATATTATCAGTTTTTAACTTGCATGCTTTAATAAATTAGAAAGAACAGACAGAGTACGTATAGTGATTATACACCAACCAAAAGCATCAAGTTGCCAGAGGGTCACGCCGATAGTCTTTGAGTTGGCATAAAGTTAACCAATAGCGTTTTAAACAAACTGTTGATGGCGGCGCATGGTTTAGAAGATATGTATAATGAATGCACAACTTCGATGCAAACTGTTTTATCTAGGTCTCATTCCTCAGTACTTGCATTCTTGCATTCATACTTGCTATTTTTAGTATAATGTATTTTTTGGTGAAAATTTGTTCAAAAATTCGGCTCATAACTTGTTTAGAACGTATTCTAAAAAGATCCGCATCCGCTTCCGCGCGGATGTCAGAAGTCAACATCCGCATCCGCGGATGTCAAAAAAGTCACATCCGCGACATCCCTATTTTTTTGTACTTTTTAGAAAAATTTGTTTCCTGCTGTTTTTTTAATCTTTTGACCATTTCCGTCTGAAATAAACATGTTTTTTTTATTTTTTTGAATAAAATTTTTTTTCGACTTTTGTTCTTATTTTGTATATATACAAATTTTGTATAAATTTTGTATATTTTTTGTCTATTTTTTGTACATTTTTTTGTACTTTGTGAATTTTTTGTCTGCAGCAAATCAAAATTTAGCAGATGATTTTTAATGCTACCGTTTAAAGAATATTTACGAGCAAATTTTTTGTGACTACACGCTGTTCTCTTGCTGCTTGAAATTCGTTCTTTTCATAATGAAATCGCGTGTATCTATTGGTTTCAGACTCTCACCCTTATGCTCCAATATATATATATATATATATATATATATATATATATATATATCAGTGGCGGATCCAGGAATTTTTTTCGGGGGGGGCGCGACCCCCCCCCCCGCGGCCACTACAAATACAATTCAATATAAATTCACTGGGGCGGGGGTCTGGGGGCGGCAGCCCCCAGAAGCTAGACACCTTTAGTGTTTTTCACCCCGGGATAACCTCTAAAATCTGCAACTTTTATCAGATCACACGGTTGCGGGGGTCTGGGGGCGGTAGCCCCCCGAAGCCAGACACCTGTAGTGTTTTTAAACCAGGGATAACCTCTAAAATATGAGACTTTTATCAAATCACACAGTTGCGGGGGTCTGGGGGCGGCAGCCCCCAGAAGCCAGACACCTTTAGTGTATTGCACCCCGGGATATCCTTTAAAATCTGCAACATTTATCAAATCACACAGTTGCGGAGGTCTGGGGGCGGCAGCCCCCAGAAGCTAGACACCTTTAGTGTTTTTCACCCCGGGATAACCTCTAAAATCTGCAACTTTTATCAGATCACACGGTTGCGGGGGACTGGGGGCGGTAGCCCCCAGCGAAAAAATGGAAAATTTTTCTTTTTTGAGGCCAAATTTAGTCCTTTTTGAGGAGATTGCTATGGAAAAAGGTTTTTTCAAAAGTGCTCCGTTCACTATGCAGCAATGAGCAAAACATTAGAGTAAAATGCAAAACATTGAGTTTTTCAGTTTTAGTTTGAACCTCTTCTGTATCAGAAAGGAATATTGAAACAAAAGATGACAGTGTGTTACTCAAGTAAATGCACTAATGCAGCATAATCTACTCTTGTAGACATGCATAGGCTTTGATGACAAACACACTAAATATACAGTAGGTCACATGTTGCAGGGGTCTGGGGGCGGCAGCCCCCAGCGAAAAATTTGGAAAATTTTTCGATTTTTAAGTTAAATTTGGTCAATGAGACACGTATCAGAAATGTTTTTCGGCGGGGCGATAAAAACCAAAGGGGGGACCCTTGTTGACAATTTCTTTAGGTTTGATCAAAAGCGGGGTCGCGACCCCTCCCCCTGGCTACGCCTATGCATCCGAGTAACACCGTGTATTACACAAGTAAATGCAGCATAATGTATTGTTGTAGACATGTATAGGCTTTGATGAACGATAA
Source organism: Trissonchulus sp. WLG1_4 (assembly GCA_030248245.1). Classification (NCBI taxonomy): domain Eukaryota; kingdom Metazoa; phylum Nematoda; class Enoplea; order Enoplida; family Ironidae; genus Trissonchulus; species Trissonchulus sp. WLG1_4. Next base: position 15,305 of record JASANF010014865.1, read on the forward strand.
TAACAAGGACCAGTAAGGTAGAAACAGTTGCGGGGGTCTGGGGGCGGCAGCCCCCAGGAAAAAAATTTGAGAAATTTTTGATTTTTAGAGCAAATTTGGTCAATTGGAGACGTATCGAAAATTTTTTCGGTCGGGCAATAAAAACCAAAGGGGGGACCCTTGTGTAAAATTTCAGTCTGAAAAAATTTCGGGGGGGGGCGCGCCCCCCCCCCCCCCCCCCCCCTGGATCCGCGCTTGATATATATATATATATATATATATATATATTAGTGATCGAACGGGATCCCGAATCCCGATCCCGAATCCCGAGGGTAAAATCCCGATCCGGTCCCGATCCCGATCCCGAACACAAATCCCGATCCCGATCCCGATCCCGAACGCAAATCCCGATCCCGATCCCGAT
>JASANF010014866.1:0-17569 GCA_030248245.1 Trissonchulus sp. WLG1_4
AAATTTTTTCCGGCTAAAAACCCGGAAAAATAGCTAAATTTTTGGATTTTTGAGGGGGCCGTTTTTGACTTTTTAGCCCTATCCCCCCCAAATTTTCGATATAACCCTAGTACGGGGACCCCCTAGAGAACCTCTGACCGAAGTCCCGGCCCTCGAATCCAAAAATTCGGTAAATTCGGGCCAAACTAGCATTTTTGCATTTTGGGGTCATTTTTGCCCCATTTTTGGCTTATTTCGCCCCATTTTTGGCATATTTCGCCCCTCCTGTCCCCCACGCTCATCCTAGGGTAAAAATAACCCCGGATTCAAATCCAGCGCACAGAATAACCCCCCTGACGACCCTATTTTTACGGAAATTTCAATTTTTTTGAAAAATTTCTTCGAAACAGGTCATTTTCAACGTATATAGTATATATTGACCTGAAACTCTCCCAAAACTTCAGATTTTCTCCGGAAACCGCTCTGAAAAGTTGCGCACGGGCCTGGGTCAACTTCTGATCCAGAAATTCTGCACGAAAACCCGGTTTTTTACAAAAAAACCGGCACGGATACCCCCACCCACCCTATATACGGGATTTTCGGATTTTCACCTTTCCCGGGTGAAAATATTTGCTCAATTTTGCTGGGAGTAGCAGTATATACTCCTGACGACCCAATTCAACTCCTGATATTAAAATTTTGACGAATTTCGAATTTTTCAAATTTTCCAAATTTTTCATATTTTTGCTCATTTTTTGTATTTTTGCGTAAATTCTTGTATTTTCCTTTGTTTTTAGACGCAGTGCAGCATCCCATAGTGCAATTTTCTAAGGGGAAGTGCTGCCCAAAAATTTTTGCGCCTCAGACTTAGTCGTTTTCCCAGCACGGAAGGAGTATATACTGTACGACCTTGATCCCCCCCTTGTTTTTGAGTTTTTGGAAGTATATAACGGGAAGAACTCAATACGACCACTTGTCTCCTGTGTTAATTTTTGAGAAACCGCCTGGTCTCGCTTGTGGGCTAAAAATTTAGTCAGCATTTGCTCTCAGAATTCTGTTGAAACGTTAATTTCGAAATTTGAAGATACGAAAATTTTCCAGTTTTAAAATTTTTGTCGGAAATTACTGAAATATAGTCAAATCGACTACGGCGAACATTTCTAGCATAAAATTAGAACCCCATTTGCAGCGGTTTCGCTGAAAAATCGAAATATATACCATTTTGAAGCAAAATTTTGGTCATTTTAGTGGAAACTTGAAAATTGATATATCGATAAAAATAATCGATATCACGTCTGCAACTAGATACTAGAAGTGACCTAATAGCTCAAAGGTACTGCACAAAAAGTTGCAAGAAGCTACCGTCTACATTTGCTGAGTATCAGATTTTAATTCCTGACCCTAAATTTGCTCAATTTTTCAGTTCTTCAATTTTCTCTATTTTTGTGTTAAAATGATGCACAGAACGCCGCCCCAAGCGAACCAGTCAATGGTTTCCAACCAAAATTTGCCCCCCTCCTCATCAACGAGCACACTTGCACCAACGGTACCTAGCGGGACCAACCCAGTCACACTCCCGGGAGCAATGGGCAGACAGCCAAATCCCAGCATTTCAAACCAACAGTATGTGGGCACCCCGATAGACCTTGAATATGAGGACGGGCCTCTAACCCGAGCTAGGCACGAGCGCTGGGTGCGCAATCGGCTAGATAGGCAAAAATTGGGGACAGGCTGGCCCCGGAATCCAAACAGACAGTTGGAGCAAATTGGGGTTTCCTCGCAAATTGATCAGGCACTGGCCCGCACCCACCTTCGATCGGATCTGAATACGGGAATCCACCAGACAGCTTTGGTGCAGGGCGCGTTTCAAAATAGTGGTCAAATATCCCCCCAAACTGAAATATTGATGGAAGGGTATGACCAACCATTGGGTACTGGTCTACACGTGCCTAGGGGAATACCAAACGAAAACCAAAACACAGAAAATAATGAACTAGGGGTCGAAGGGAGTGACGATCATTGCTTGAGAAATCAGAAAAAAACCGAAACTGAAACATCAGTGAATACCCTGGGGGTCTCAGTGCAAATACCATCTACTGGAATGCAATTCAATCCACCAATAATGAAAACACTGAGCACAGCACAAACTAGCTTTACAGCAACAACCCCGAGGTACGTAGATTTTTGTCCACCACAAATGCTGACAAAACAGTACGAATACTGCACCCAGCCGACATATATATACACCCAGGCAAATCAATGTCCAACTGAAACCGGACCGTCAGTAGTCTTCTGTACAACTACTGGAATCACAGAGCCTAAGGAAACCGTTTCATATGGTCGGCAATTCAATCAGTCTATGGGCCCAGGGGTTACATTCGCACCACCGAGACAACTACCAGCGTCCACCCCTAGATTTTGGGAAACGCAAGGGGCCCCTCAAATTGTTCAGCATCCGGACTACACTAATATTTATGGGGACATGAAAGCACATACCGGGCAATGTTTTGCAAATGCACAGGTGACAAATTTTGGACAAGCATTACGGTATATACACCCCAGCAGTTTTGGTGGGAGATCAGCTTACACGCAACCCTTATCCACGGCCTATGATTCCCAAAAGCTTCAAAACACGCTCAAGTTCGTGGTAGATCTGCCAGTTTTCGACTATGATGTTAAAATGACCTTCCAGGAGTGGCTACAGAGCCTTACCATGCGCCTAAAAATGGCAATGGTCCCAGAAAGTGATTGGGGACGGATTCTTTGTTTCAAACTAGGGAGACGGGTAGGCCTGTATGCGTCCAAACTGCCTCAAGACACCATCCAAAATTTCAACAGCCTGGTCGAACACTTGACACCTGTTTTTGGGGCTAAAAAAATGAGCAAACGTGACTATTACCGCAAGTTCCTTGACCGAAAGCAACAAGCCGGCGAAACGGTCAGAGACTATCTACGGGAATTGCAAACGCTAGCCCAGGAAATTTGGGTTAGTAGGGACGAAAGGGACGCTAGTGTAGCGCAGCAAATTTTCAGTGGGGTTACTCCAGATGTGCAAAAAGCGCTCGCACCGATTTTCTGTGATGGTCCCCCTTCCTTGACCAAGGTTGTCAACTTGCTTGATTTAATTTTCCCTATAGGGAGTATAGGTAATGAGTGGGTTCACGCGGTCAACATCAAAAATTTGGATCAAAACGACAGAAACAGGCGCGATGCCGGAGCATCCTCAAAACCAAGGGGTAGGTCTGAAAACCCGAGCGTAGTCCAACCTGTGTTCGCTCCCGAAGAACCAGAAATATCTGAAGCGTCAAAATTGTGGGAAGCTATAAAAGAATTAAAGTTGGAGTTGCATAAACTCAATGAACAACATGATCGTCACTCTGAAGACCCTGGGTTTTTCTGTGCGCAAAATTTTGAAAACCGGTCACCGGTGCAGTTTGGTCAAGCAGAACTTGAAGGACATAGTGGCGGGTATCAGGACTGGGAGCCCCCGCCGAAATGTTATAACTGCAACCGTCTAGGGCATGTCAGTAAGCATTGTCGATTTTCTCGAAAACCCACGGGACGGCACTTTAGTTCTGATACCCGGCGTTTCGCTCCAAACAATCTAGGGGAATTCAACAATTACCAATATAACAGCAACCAACAGACGCAGCAACCGTATGAATCGCAATTCCGCAGTCCAAATATGTTTGACCGAACAAACAACTTCAACAACGTTAGCAATACGTCACGGGGTCAAATAAACTATCACCAAGAATTGGGAAGTCCCATTCCGCATGCCCCTCAAAATACGCCTATTTCTACTCCGGCACATCCTGTCCCTTTTTCTCCTCAATTTATGTACCCTCCACACGGCATGATGTATGCTGTCCCGGCATGGCCACAAGGTTATGTTGGTGCACGTCAAGCGGGACCAGAACAAAACATCACACAGCCTAAACAAGAGCAAGTCAACCTAGTCATTCCTGAGTGGATCCGTGAGGCACAGAAGGTAGCTGAATATTTTACATCGGGCAATCAAAACGATGCAGAATTAGAGGAGGGATCGAGCAGTGAATTTGAGCAGCAGGTGTCTCAGGAGTACGTAATGATGGCAAATGAAACTAACACCATTAAACCAGCGCCGAGTAACCGACGCAATGTCCAACGCACTAAACATTATAGACATGAAACTATGCCTTTTCACACATTATATGGTCGAAACCGGCTAGTGCCGGAGCACGTTCCGTTCAAACCACAATCTCCATGTCCATGTTGTCCGAGCTATTTTCCAACAAGGCAGCGCAAATTGCAAAGCTCAGCGCGCAACCACCAATTGGCACAACAGCAACAGTATTACTCTCGATACGACCAACGTGCCAGATACACGCAATACTCAATCCGATCTTTTGTCTTGAAAAATATCACACCGGTTACTCCTGGGCAAAAGCAAAAATCTACTGAGCTATGGGATGGTCCCCACCGAGTTATAGCTAAAATATCGGATAACTTGTATGAAATCATAAAGCATGGGGTTCCTGGCGCAAAACCAGAACGAGTTAGTGTCCGGCGTTTGATGCCATACTATGGACCTAAGGGTGCGAACTAAAAGCAAGGTGCTAACCATACTAACATCGATCAATTCTAAAATTAAAAGTAGCAAAGGGGATAAATAAGCAACAAATTTTCAACTACAAATATAACAAAACAACAAGGGTAAAAAGTGGGACAAATAGACAAACGATACAAACAAACAATGTTTTATTTCAATACAACAAAACAAGATATATTTATTTGCAAAGAAACTCACGTAAATATGTTATAATATTGAAATTATTTTTTTGGACGGCTCTAGTTTGTTTCGGTGCTCACCAAAGTGGATTGTAAAAGTAAATGTACGTATGTATTAACAAATTTGCATGCTAAAAGCCTGAAACAAAATCAAAAAATTCATTTCGTCTAATTTTTAACATGGTTTTGCACGCTTATCTATTATAACATCTATGTTCTAGCAAGTCCGCTAAGATACCAAATGGCATTCAGGCATAGGTCTAACCGTAGTGCGAATTGGACATGTGTAACGTAACTAACATCAGCACCGACATTAGCAGGCTAGAGCGAGATAGCGAGAGTAGCCACCACCGAAAACCAACCTCCAACTAACCGAATGTTCCACTGTTTGTATTATCACAAGTTTTCTCTTCGGCTCCCTGTTCCTTTCACAGCAGTTTCTAGAGCATTTGCTTGCTAGTGTGAGTTAGCCATTGCAGTTTGTCTACAGGCCATTCGTAAAGGCGATACTACAGGGATAGAACTATAAATTCCCCGACTGAGACAACCCAAAGTATCAAATAGTGCATGTTTAAAATTGCTTGTCGCATGTCGTTTATGTGAGTCGATATACGTTCATTTAGTTAGTGTTATTCTTTCGTTTTTATTGTTTTTGGTATAGTTTTTTTCAATAGGTTCACAATTCAAGATCAAAACCAAAGTAGTGTATTAAGGTTTGACGATCAAAGATAAAAGCACAAATTATCGGGAGCTTAAGATAAATCTATGGAACTGCTAAGGCGTTTAAGGTGGACGTATTAACAGTATGGAGGTTAAGGTTAAATGTTAGGCTTAGGAACAAACAGGCTATAAGTCGTGCAAGTGAGGTAGCTTGATGGTAGGTAGAACGATCACGGAGATTGATCTAAAAGTGAAAATTATCTGAAATTAATTGTGAAATTGTATTGGTTATTTTTAATGCTTTTAATTGTCTAATGCCCGAATTAATAGTGTAACAGTAATATTTTATGTATTGAAAATTGATTGAAATTGTGTTTGGATTTTTAATGCTTTTATTTGGTATAAATTATTATAAATAAACTCTCGACGTTGATGGTTTCACCTATAGTGTACGTGTGTGGGCTCGGCCACTCTGTCTATCGGGACTAATCAGGTCCGTGCATGTTACTGTAGGTGTGGAATGATTGGAGCTGGTGAACTGGCTACGTACTTAGAGCTCGGACTTTCTGTCCAACGGGGCTAATCAGGTTCTAGGTTGCGTAGCTAGGAGGTTAAGGAGTGAGAGTTAAAAAGGAGCCTAATTCAGACTAGTATTCTCGGACGTAACTGAGTCTAGGTGCCGACGCCTCGGCCAACCTACCTTGGTGTAGGTACCTAGTAATGTATATCGGTTGTGACGTGTATTGGCACTTAAGCTAGGCCGAACTGTCCGTCGGGGCACCACACTGGTCCAAAGTACCTGTTATATATCCAAGTTTTGTGACTATTAATGCAGCTAGGTCTGTGAGGCTAGGCCGATCTGTCCGTTGGGGCACCAATCTGGTCTCGCTTGCTTAGTTGTATCGCGCTGAAGGATTGCATTATCGTGTAGTCTAAAAGCGCACAGCGTGTAGCTGAAGAGGCGCGTCTTAGGTTATAGTAAGTGATAAGCCAAACTGTCCGTCGGGGCTCAATTTGTCATTATCTGTAGCTTAAGCGAGTCTTGGATCGTACCTAGAGGAGATAAGTGAGGTAGTCGAACGATCTGTCCGTCGGGACTCAACCAGCTACCAAACGGTTCAAATACGGGTGTAGGTCTGTCAGTTATATCGCTGTCAAACGCGATTGAGCCCATTTTTCAAACCGCATTTACCGAGTAGGCGACCTAATCGTAGGACACAGTATGGTCTCCTCGGTCCAGGTGCTTTCAGGTACTTGGGCTTATAGGGGACACCCAACCCCCAGGGACTGTCGTCTCTACGCGGGTGCCAGGTGGCATAACTCATCGTTTCATACTGTAGAAGGCGGACGTGCCGAAACTAGGTCATCGCGTATCCTAGGGCGCTGATGCCGGATATTCCGGTACAATAGTTGAAATTGGAGCAATAGTTTTATTTGTGATATTATATTTGTGATGTATAGTATGTATACTAATAGAGCTTACTACTGCCAAAGCTAATACTGGTATTTTTTTGTTTTGGTTATTTTGCTTAACTACTAGCCATAATATTTTGCTCAATTTTATAGTTAACAGTATAAAATGTACCTAACCTCTTTTCCCTTGTAGTAGAAATTAGAAAAGTAAAAAGTAGAATAGTCAAAAGCACAAAAAGATGGTTTCCACTGAGTTTTCATTGTTGAAATTAACAAAGAAGTCTCAAAATGAGCACTCCTTGTATGATACCTAACTCTCCCCCCCACTCGTTGTTTAGTTACTTGAAATTATTTTATGTAGTCTAACAAAAAAGTCTCGAAACGAGCACCCCCTGTACGATACCTAATTTTCCCCCTTTTTCGTCTAGCTAGTTTAGAATATAGTTAGTGTAGATTAACAAAAAGTCTCTAAAAGAGCACTCCCTGTACAATACCTAATTTGCCATTCCATTTCAGCTTTAATTTTGCTTTCGTTATTTCTTTTAGTTTATGTCCAAATTTATGTTGCCTTATGTTTTGTTTAATTTCACTTAACTTTTTGTTCACGTTGTCCTTTATGTTTAGTTTTCATTACACTGTTTGGTTTAGTTTAATTTCATTTAGGTTGAGTTCAAAATTTTTGGTTTACTTTTTAATCTGATTTGTAAAAATTGCTATACTAAAATGAGCCTAACGAGATCTTTTGACTAAAATTTGAGCTACTAAAATGGGGCCCAAATTTCTATACAGCTTTGTTAATAATACTAATTTTTGATTGTGGTAGTCTTTTCGAATACGCGCAAAGCCAACCGAAATTATGGGGTAATTTGAGTGGAGTTTATGATTTTATGGGTGTATCTGAGTTTTTGTCTTAAGGGGATAAAGAAAATGGAGCTGACTTGGTGGAGTTTTAAATACGGGTATATATTTTATGGGTAAAAAGGGAAATTTATAGCAGTATAAAGTATAAACCAAGCAGCAGTTTAAATACACACATGACATAAAATGGTCCCAACACAGTTGCACTCAGTGACCACAAAAAAGAGACACGTATGAAAGGCTGACAGAACAGCCCAGTAAACGGGACTAACGTACAAGCACTTTCATACATACTCAAAATCAAGGGCACGATTATTCTGATAGCAAGAACGTGATGCAACAGTTTTGGGTTAAATCGCTCAGAGCGATCCGAGATATAGGGGAAATTATAGGGTTCATGGCCAAAAGTTTCCGAATTACGGTTCTGAGCAATTGCCGTCCAGTGTCGTACCAGCCCAGCCAGTGGTTACCCCAACAAATGTAGTTTATCAAAAATTGTGTGTAAAGCGCCTATTTTAAAGATATATTTTAAAATTGCAATTAACACTACTATAACATCTTTTACGCTTAAGACATCCTATGCAGAATTTGGGATCGTACTGGCTGGGAGACTGAGAGAAAATTAACGAGCTTAAAATTGAAGGCGTATTATTTAATCATTTTATTTATAAAACTAGATAGTCCCTGTAGCAACCTGTTGGTGTATCTGTTTCCACAGGTGCGACGCGCGCGTAAGAAGTGGTAACGACACTGGAAGGTATGAGTGAAAGTTGGCTGACAAGATAAAACCCGGTTAAAAGGGGATACGAAATTATTTGTTAAAATTTGGAATTTATAAGGTTAAAGATACAAAATTTGATTTAGTAAAAGTCTCAGAACCGTAACGCAGCACGTAGAATTGTTATAATATCTGCATAAATTGCTTTGGGTATATTTCATGGGTTTTGCCGCGACTAAATTGATTTTCTTTAAAAATACTAAGTAGTTGGGCTGAAAAGAAGCTAATGGCAGTTTTGATTTCGTTATTTTTAGAACCTAACCAAAATTCTAACAACTAACCGATGTACAGGCGGTTATCGTGGTATTTGTATGTTTGGTAATAAAAATTTGCCTGGGTTTTATTTCGAAATTGGAAATTTTTGAGACATCAAAAGTATTAATCAAAATTTGATAACTAATCAATTGTTTTCTTTTTAAGTTAGTAGGTCCGTAACGCCCCCACCGGTTCCTGATCCATAATATAAATTTTGAAGAATTTTAAAATAAGCTATACCCGATCTAAACCTAACATAGTTGTCAGGGGAAAGTTTAAAAATGAATTTGGACTGAGATTGCGACAATGACTCTACCCTGATACCCCTGGTAGTATTCGGACTATATGGGCTCACCTAAAAGGACCCAACTGTTTTTACCATATTTATAGATGGGAGGTCATTATGGGGACTTGTACAATTAGAGCCCAAGAGTGTGTAAGGAAGCATCCCTCCGGACTTATGGGTGGAGGATTTGGGTGGCTATACCACCACGACGGGTGTTTCACGACATATAAATTGACACTTAAGTACTCTGTTAGCTATGCGGGGGCGATGAGAGGGTATAGTTGGCCGCAAACACTAGGGACTTTGTAGACTGTACAATGGATCCGTAATATCTTTGTTTGTATTGCCAGTCGCGGCAAACCAAAATTTTCTGTTGGTGATGTTCTATATAAATTGTACGCGCTATAATGTGTTGTTAGGTCACCCAAATTTTGTAGAATGTATGCGCTACACGAAAAATGTATTTATAAGTAGTTAGTGAGTTTGAAGTCAAAATTTTTAACGAGGACACGAATGCGAGAGAGTACAAAATTTTTGAGAGATGTATCGATCGAAAGAAAGACAAAAAGGTGTTTAAAATTGGTTGAGCAAGGCACAAGGGGAACCTGGCCAGTACCCGGTCTGTGTCCTTGGCTCAGGAAGTTGATGGTTTACGAGTTTTTGGAGGAAAGTAGAGAAATAATGTTAGGAATTGGAGTTAATTTTGATACGAAAGTGGATGAAATTATGGAGTTTCTCGCAAGTGACACGAAGGGGTACCCCAAATACGACACGAAATTGTTTTAACCTTAAAGTCCTGCAGGCATTTGAGTATGAGTGAGGCTGGCGTTGGATCGCGACCAACAAAGGCATAGTTGTGTATGAGTGTGTGGGTGAACTAACTCACAATTAAGCTTTTATTATTTCGGATATACGGTCTGTGTAATGGTTAGCACTCTGGACTTAGAATTCCAGCAATCCCTAGTTCTATCTGCTGAAACCTCCAGAGAGGGGGGCAGGAAAATTATGGTAAAATTCGCAAAAATTAGTTAAAATTTGTGAAAAATAACTGCTTGTTTTGTTATCTGATTTTATTTTGCTATGTGATCCGTTTTGTTCTATGGGTTTTCATTCTGAACCGGGGCGCCAAAGCCGAATTTAAAATTTAAAATTGAAAATTTTTCAATATTGCAAAGTTAAAATCGTTGTCGAAAGCATATCTGAAAGTTGAAAGATTAAAATTGATTTGGGAGGATTTAGGCAAATAACTCGGGAATTGTTTTGTGATTGTTGTGCTGTGTTTAAGATCTTTCTGCCAAAGGTCACGCCAAAATTTTAGGGACTTGCGTTTTATTCGTTGTATTGGTAATTGTGTTTTGTACTTGTTATAATAACTGCTTTTCATCGCCATAAATTGTGTCACTATGTTTTACTTCGAAATTGTTATGCGCTTTTATGTTTCGTATTGAAAATATTTGCAGTGGAACTGTCTTTATCGCCAGCACCGGTCCTAGTATTGTGTATCAGAGCTGCCGAGACGTCACCTCTGCACAGGGGGCACCTGTTGTGATCGGCCGGACCGGCACTGTGCGAGGTTGACATTTCCACGATGAGAAATAGTCTCTTTACACTCCAAAATTACACATTTACAGCGCGCACATTAAAAACGCAGTTTGACAATGTTTATTTCATTAATTCACAGCTTCTTTGTCGTGCGATGATCACGTGAGGCACTGGCTTTGCATTGCTTTGCTGATGCAATAAGTGCCACGTAGCAGCAAGCCAAGCCAGGAGTTAAAGAGTCTCCATCGTGTTTACACAAAATATAAGTTTCACTCTTTAAATTCTAGATCGGTCCATTGCCAAATTGTTGGAAAATTATACACACACACAGCAGGGCCTTTATTTGTTACTGTAAAATTCAGGGGAGCACTCTGATAGTTTAGGAAATCAACTTCGTTCTAACTCTAGTTTCCCCTTTGGTGTAGTCCCCTGGCTTGCTCGACGAGTACGGTCGGTTCTTCCCCTTCCCTCTCTCTGTCAGCCGCCTCTGTTAGGATGGGTACGTTTTACATGTAAATTATACTATAGAGAAATGTTTTGAGGCGCTTGGCGCATTTTTATTATTCTGTGAGTGCTTGCCCCTCATGTTTTCTATCTAAAATTGCCCACTGTTCTGTCCCTTTTTTTATTTCGTTGCCCGTGTCAATAAACCGTGTGCTTTAAAATATTGTGCCGTAAGGCTAGCCTAGAGTAGTCTAGTTAGTTAGTTGCCGGCCGTAGTCGGGCCGTGTAGGCTTTGTGGTTCCCCCATCCGCCTGGGGCGAAACGGACCTGTCAATTGAGTGATTTTCAGGCGACTGGCTCGTAAAAACCTAGCTCGAAGCTAGGCGTTATTCGCTGAACTGGGACACTTAGGCGACGGTCAAAATCTTCGCCAGCGCTCCGCGCATTTCTCAGCACGTCCATTAGTCCCCCGGTTCAGGGTTTAACACACGTACAATAAACTGTTAATTATGCTAAACTTGGACCAATGTTGGTATTTTTATCGTACGTAAAAATACCAACGTTGGTCCAAGTTTAGCATAATTAACAAAAAATAATGAACTGAACGCTCTCATTAAATATTTTAAAAAAATATGTGACATTTCAAAAAGATACCTGAAAGTGCTTAAGTTTGCGGCACATTTTAAGATGCAGCATAACGTGCTGTACAGAATTGCAAAAAGTCAGTCCCCCTCAAAAAAGACGATCTACAAGTTGCGGTACCAAAAATTCTTCAAACGGACGTCAGAAAAATGTTTCACGACGAAGATGAACCCGCTGAAGGTCATATGAGTCCAGACAAAAATAATCCAGTCCCTTATGCCCGCTTCCCACTGCACGTTTAAAGTTTAAGGTTTAAGGTTTAACGTAGAACATTATGTGAGCCTATTGCACATTCCCACTGCATAGGTTTAAGGTTTAAGGTTTAAGGGTTAAGGTTTTAGGTTTAACGATGTTGAAAAATTTCAACTTTTTGGTTTAAACTTCAAGGATTCAGCCAATCAGCTACGAGCTGTAAGGCGGAGCTTCTCCGTTCAGTCAATCAGTTACGAGCTGTAGGCGGAGCTTCTATATTCTGTCAATCAGCTGCGAGCTGTGAGTAGGCGGAGCTTCTGCATCCAGCCAATGAATATGAAACATTCAAATATCGTTAAACCTTAAACTGCCAGTGGGAATGAAACGTTAAACCTTAAACCTTAAAGCCCGGTTCATAGTAGTCCGTCTGCATCATCATCATCACGGACATCATCATCCGTACGCCCGTGGGGGAAACTCTACGCGCCATTTGTTTTTTTGCCAGCACACACGCACACTTTTTTGCTTTCAGGTTCATCGGCGCTCAGTTCGGACTGGTTCGCCCATCGCTGACGCCATGGCCACCAAACAACAGCTGTGGAAGAGGTTCCTGAAGGACATGGAGCCGAAGCCACTTGGACCACGGACCGCTCCTCGCAAATCCCACTCCACCACCAACCTGACTACGACCACTGATCCAGCCACCATGGACAACCGGCCCGGCATCACACAACCATCCCTCCAGACCACGACTACGACCACCGCCGATTCAGCTCAAGACAACGGACCCGGTAACCCAACAGCCCTTTCCAGGGCTAAGGCCAGTGCGGCCAATGATTTGACTAAGGCTTTTTCTGTTTCAGCTGATTCTACCGCCAAGGACAAAGGACCTGGAACCTCCCAGCCATCCGCCCAGACTACGACAAAGAAATCCTCCACCGATGCATCCACCAAACCCGGCCAGACGACGAAGCAGCCATCCGCCAAGCAATCGACCAAGCAAGCCCACCTGACCTTGGAACGACGCCACTCCTTCGACGGAAAGCTGACAACGGCCAAGAAGAACGCCCAGAACGCCCCAACGGTCCTCTCCAGGACCAAGGCTAGTGCAGCCACTGATTCTTCTGTTTCAGGTGCTGCCCAGGAGCCCCACAAGCGGAAGCGTGACTCGCCGATGGACGTGGAGAAGACAAAGAAACCCCGGCCGCCACCATCGAAGTCTGCACCAGAAATGGACGAAGACGGATTTCAAGTGGTCCAGCGCAAACGGCGCGCCACACAGCCCAAACGCCCAACCCCTCCCCTCAGTTTTCTGTTTCAGCCAAAATCCGGCACCTGGACGCAGAAGCAGTTCATCGACGAGCTGCACACCGCCACCATGGGTCGCGTGGCACTCCGCTATGTGGCTCCGTCCAACAACGGGTTCACGGTCTTGCCAGCCAGCCATCCGGATGCCATGCAGCTGCTCAACCTGGCCGCCATCCCCAACGGGCTCGGGGACAAGTTCAACATCCTGCCACCGGACAACTACAAACCGCGCCGGGCCCAGCGGTACGAGGTCATCATCCGGGGGGTCAGCACCAGCATCACGGAGGCGGAGGTCAAGGAAGAACTGGAGGGCAACTACATCACCAGCGTCTGCGGGGTCCGGCGGTTCACCAAGTGGAAGGACGGGGTCAGCGTCAAACTGCCACTCATCAGCGTCAAGCTCACCAGCGCCAAGGACCTGGAGTGGGTGCTGTCCAACGGCGTCTACATCCACCACACCAAGCACCGCGCGGAGGAGCCCAACAACGGCGGGGTGGAGCCCATCAAGTGCTACCGCTGCCAGCAGTTTGGACACCACCAGTCCAAATGCTCCAACTTGCCTGCCTGCCTCATCTGCGGCCTCACCAACTGCCCAGTCACCATGGACCGCAGCCTCCGGTGCCAAAACCAGCCCAAGTGCGTCAACTGCCAGGGGGACCATCCATCCATCTCCCGCAGCTGTCCGGTCTTTTTGGAGAAGCAGTCATCGATCCTGGAGAAGGTCAACGCGGCTGCTGCCCAGCAACCGCCCATCCAACCACCACCAACCAAGACGTCCGCCAGCCAGCCAGTGGGCCCCGCCAGCTACAGCCAGGTCGTCAAGGGCAAGCCGGAGGAGGACATCATCGCCAAAACCATCGCCTTTGTGTGCGATTTTGTCACAAAGGCGATCCAGGCCACCGTTCCCAACCCGGAACACCTGGACCAGCTGCCCATCATCGCCAGTCAGGTAGGTAACTGTCATTTTGATGTTAAGGTTCCTGCCGAGCGGATCCACAACCTGGCCACCACAACCGCCAATCCATCGCTGTGGGACATCCTGTGGAAGCTGGGCGGCCGCACGGAGAAGACCCTCAGCCAGGACGCCAAGCTGCTGCTGGACCTGCACAACTACCAGAAGCTGCTGGACGAAGCACCAGCCACCTCCGGCATGGACCTGAACCTGGTGCACGATGTCTAGGCCAACACCACCACGGTCCTGCAGCCATCCTGCCATCACCATCATCATGGCATTGGTCATCATGCTCGCAAATGTCCGCAGTCTCCGGCAGAAAATCGGAGAGACGAAGCTGCTAGTGGAAGAGGCCAAGCCGGACATAGTCTGCATTTGTGAAACCTGGCTGACCCCTCAGTCGAAGGTTAGTTCACCCAAGGGTTATGATGTTTTCAGGCGGGACCGAGCGGACGGGCGTCAGGGGGGCGGCACGCTGATCTGGGCAAAACAATCCCTCAATCCAGCGGCCGTCCAGCTGCCACAATCATCACTGGAAGCCTGCGCCTGCACCATCAGCATCGCGGGGGTGGACACTCTGGTCGCCAGCATCTACCACCCCACGGGCGACCAACCTGCCGACGTGGACATCATCGCCTGGGCTGACGCCAGCTACGAGCACTCCATCATCGCGGGTGACTGGAACGCCTCCTCCCGCATATGGTCACCAGCCGGCAGCCAGGAAAACCGAGCCGGACGACACCTTGCCGACTTCCTCCATCACCACAGCCGCCACCGAGTCATCAACACCCCCGGCCAAGTCACCAGGCCCCCGGAGACTGCGGGGCAACAGGCACACACCATTGATTTATTTTTAGGTACCGAAGTTTTCCAGGACCACAGCCAGGGCACCCAGATCTGCGAGCCAATCGGATCCAGCGATCACTTCACCGTGTGGGCGACATTCAACATCCCATTGGACGATGAAGATGCAGCCAATCAGCAGCCGGTGTTCAAATGGAAGCGCGCCAACTGGGACCGTTACGGGGAGAAGCTGGACCAGCTCACGGAAGACCAACTAGAGGATGCCATCATCAATCCAGCAATCCCGCTCAACCCAGCAGCCCAGGTCGATGTGTACGTCCACAAAATGGAGAAGTGCATCCTGGAAGCCGCCGACAACGCCATCCCGAAGGGGGTCCCGAAGCCACGGAAACCGTTCCAGCCAAGCCGGGAACTCATGGCACTCATCAAATCCAGACGGGCAGCACGAAGAAACCTGGCAGCCACGGGGAATCCAGCCTTCCGCCAACTCCGCAACCATCTGGACCGCCGCATCAAGCAGAAGATCGCTGAGGAGAAGCGGCAAGCCTGGCACCAGCACACCAGCAACCTCGACCGCCACGACATCCCGACCCTCTGGCGGACCGTCCGGGGCCTGAAGAACAACATCGAAGGGGTAAGAAGATCCATTCCAGCGCTGACTGACTTGGACTCGAACGGACAACCACGGACTTACCGGACCAACCAGCAAAAAGCGGACTGTTTTGCGGACCTTTTAGATTCTATTTTCAGAGACCAGCAGCGGGCCAACTTCGACGAAGCGCACAAGGCAGTCGTGGAGGAGGACGTGAGAACCAACCAGCAGCTCTTCACCAGCAAGCAGTGGACGGAGGACAACCAACTGCCCGGGGACGATGACGACAACCACCCGCTCTGCGCTCCAATCAGCCAGGAAGAAGTCCAATCCGCTATCCGCAGCATGAAGAACAAAGCGCCGGGCGAAGACGGGATCCGGAGGCCGCTGCTCTACCATGCCCCTCAACGGTTCCTGACCTGCCTCACCGCCCTTTTCAACATCTGCCTCAACCTGGGGTTTCACCCAACGGCCTGGAAAGCAGGGACGGTGGTCATGATCGGGAAGCCGGGGAAGGACGCCAAATCGCCGAAGAGCTACCGCCCAATCACTCTGCTGCCAGTCATCGGGAAACTCCTGGAGCGGATCATCAACCGGAGGGTCTACAACCGCCTGGAAGAAGCCAACGCCCTGCGCCCGGAGCAAAGTGGTAACCGTAAGGACCGTAGCACTTTTGACCATATTTTCAGGTTGGCACAGGACGTCCTGACGATGCGGATGCCCCATGGTCCATTCCGGCGCTACGACCACATCATTGCCGTCTTCACCGACATCGAGAAGGCCTTCGACACGGTGTGGCACGATGGGCTCCGCTGGAAGATGCTCCACCTCTACAACCAGCACATCCCGAAGATGATCCTCCGGTGGTACTCCAGCTTCCTGCAGCACCGAAGCCTCCGGGTCAGAGTGGGCCGCACCTTCTCCCGAAGATTTCATCCAACAGCCGGGGTGCCCCAGGGGGCGGTGGTCTCTCCCCTCCTCTACACCCTCTTCACCAACGACATGCCCACTCCAGCGCCAGAGACGGGGGTCCTCACCAGCCAATTCGCCGACGACGTCGCCATCTGGATCAAAGGTAGGAATCAGGCCGCAGTCGACCGCCTGCAAGAGGCGGTTAATCAGTTTTTTATTTTCAGCAGCCAGTGGCGAATCTCCCTCAGCGCGGCGAAGACCAACGTCATCCATTTCACCAAGACACCGTTCGACGAGGGCGTCATTCGGGGCGAGCCATTCCAGATCCAGATCAACAACCAGCCGATCCAGTTCACCAAGAAGGCCAAGCTGCTGGGCGTCACCTTCGACCGACTGGGCACCTTCCGGCACCACATCGACGACGTCGTCCAGCGGGTCCGCCTCCGAACCCGGGTCCTCCAGTCGCTCGGTGGCACCAACTGGGGCGCCAGCATGGACCTCCGCCTCCGCGTCTACAAGCAGTTCATCCGGCCTGTCCTGGAATACGGAGCCATCGCATGGAATTGCGCCGCCCTCAGCAACCGGATCCGCCTCCAACGCCTCCAGAACCGCTGTCTGAAGCTCTGCGCCGGCCTGCCGAAGTACACACCAACCGCCTGGGTCCACCAAATCTGCCAGGTGGAGACCCTCGAAGACCGCACCCGGCGCCTCAACCAGAAGCTCCTGGAGAAGATCGAAGCCAGCCAGATGAACAACCCACTGCCATACCGCCGCCTGCTCAGCGCCCAGCAAACCCACCGTCCGGCCCAGGGTTCCTACCGCACTCCGGTCGAGTGGGCTCTCCAGCTCTGAAATCATCGTGAGTCCTTACCCACCCCCCACTTCCTGTTTCTAATTTTAGCTCCATCCTCCCACCAAAACTTCCTGCTTCTTCCCGCCAAATCCAACGGTCGTTTTTCCCGCCAAACCAACGGTCCAGCGTCTTCTTCCCGCCGACATCATCGCCAGCCAATCCCTTGCCAGTGATCATCAGCTGACCAGCCACACCGATCATCATCTCCCAATCATCGCTAAACGCCACAACGCGCCTGGAAAGCCATCTCGGCTCAGCAGACGTCACCTCCCCATCATCATCATCGTCCGTCTGGGATGTCCGTGTCCGAGTCCGTGTCCGTGTCCGTA
>JASANF010014867.1:0-23265 GCA_030248245.1 Trissonchulus sp. WLG1_4
TGAAAAAAAACCCTGCGTGAGATGAGAAAGGAAGACTCAGCTGACTACCCCCCAACTAAAATTTAGTCCCGGGGGATTGAGGGGGGCACCACTCACGCCGGAGGCAAAGAATGAAAAAGCGTCAAACGCCCAGGTCTAATTTTTTAGCCAAAAATGCTTTCTATCTTGGGTGTATTTTAGCAGAACATTGGTCATTCCAGCATTCCAGTCATTCCATTCCAACATTGGCTTACCAGGGGGGGATGAGGGAATTCCCCCTCCCCGAAATTTTTCCCGACTGAAATTTTACACGAGGGTCCCCCCTTTGGTTTTTGTGGTCCGGCCGGAAACAATTTCCAGTACGTCTCCAATAGACCAAAGTTGGCCTAACAATCAAAAATTTTCCCAATTTTTTTTCTGGGGGCTGCCGCCCTCAGACCCCTACAACAGTTTGGCTTATTGTTCCTTGCTTTCGTCTTGTATGAAAGCATATGCATGTGCATTTAGTTGTATTGTGCACTATTTATTTGCTTAATACGCTGTTTAATATAGGCTTTTAGCTGTTTTAGGGTAGCAGGCTCGTGATGTCAAAAATCTTCTTAAAGTTTTCAAATTTGCTACATAGCTTCTGGACCAGTGTCGGTCCAGCAGATTTGTAATTTTCGGTGTTTTGAGCTTTAATTTTACATTCGATGCTGCTCTGGTCAGAATATTAGCGTTGTTTTTGAACGAAATATGCTAATCTAATATGTGTCGTTTTTTGCGTTAAAATTGCAATTAAGTGCATTTCAAAAAATCAAAAAGTCATTCCCCCTCGAAATTTTTTCCTGGCTACACCTCTGGGTCATTCCAATAAAATCGGAGCGATTTTTAATTAAATTCGATTCAAACTGTGTCAATAATTGCTACTTTCTGGCGAGAACAAAGACAAATTGCATCTGTTTGGGGCAGAGGTCAAAATTTTACTATATTCAAGAAGACATGGTCACACACAAATAGCGGAAAGAAAAGAACCAGGAATGTAACCAAAATTGCCGTGATGTAACTGTTAATTATATATGCATAAGGTGTCTGACCATGGTCTTGTAATTTGAAATAAAAAACTTGTAAAAAGTCACCAAATCAGTAGGTAAAAAATTGGCAAAAAATGACCCAAAGTCTCGGTTTTTGCGGTCTCGGAATTTGGTCTCGGTCTCGGTAGTCTCGGTTTCGTGGTCTCGGTCTCGGTCTCGGTCTCGGAAAAAAAACCGAGACTTCCATCCCTAATATATATATATATATATATATATATATATATATATATATAGCTGTTATTTTCATTCTTCGATTTTTTTAGGAACAGATCTACTCAAAGGAACTGCACCATTAAATATTCCTGAAACATTAACTCAGTAAGTATAATATTGTATGTTATGTTCTTGCGTAAAACTAAATGTTACAGATGCTATTTTTTGTTGAATTTTAACTTGAAAACTTCACTGAAAATTGATTTTAATAGTTGGAGTTTCTTTTAGAGATTTAATTCGCCGTGAAAGCAATTCTTGCGATAACAACGGCATTGTGGCCGAAACCCAGAATAAGTCCGACTTTCACAGTCCCGACTTGATGGGAGACTCCACCGGAACAAGCAGTCCCAAAGTCCACAACTTGAAGGTGCGTATTCACATTTCGCTATAGGTATAAATAGGTCATATTATTGTGGCAGTATGCCCATACGCCCATGCTAAAAAACATAAGCCCACTATTTTCAAATTGTTATACATATTTATACAATCGGGATCACTACACATATTCAGTTTCTCGAAAGCTTGCGATCTCGCTTTTGCCTTTCTTGTGAGAATGAGTTCATAACAATCAAAATGACGTGGTGGATATGTAAAAAGTTGAGTGTAGTAGTGAGTTGACAGAAATTCCCACCGTGTAGTTAGGTACATATTATAATGATTTAATGCACATACTGTATCTTAGACGTAACAGTTGTGACATAAGTTGCTTCATTTCAGTCATGGCCCACTGTGAATAAGCCTGATAATCCAGACACCCAAAAGATTTCCACATCAGACAGTTCAGTTCAGATTCTGGGTAAGACAGTAAGACAAGCTAATTGTCACTCTGCTTCTGCGAGTTGGTCAATAAAAATGTATATAATCTCGCCCGTCGATTTATATTTGCTGCATGACAGTCGAAAGGAAACTCGACTGTAGTGTCCCAGTATAACTGGAGTATTGTAGACTTCTTGTTTAGTGAAAGGGTTTTGTTATGCTAGGTTAGTTAGCTGGAGCCTGGAGGACGCCGCATACATTGCTGAGTAACTACTGTACTAAATATTAGATAAATAGCTAAAAATCATTCGCGAAATGCCATTCTTAAACGGACAGGTTATACGTCTGGTCTGGTCTACGGCATTCCCCCGTCTGCCGGGATTTGAATAATTTTAGCTTGGTGACTAACGCTGCAAATGCCAGGCGTGACTCGTTTAGCCAATGATATGATGTTAAATTGGAATTTAGATCCACCTTTCAGCGAATTGAAGCCGCACTACTTTTTGTGTTACAGACTCTGACCCGAAGGCTGCCCCTGACCTGATTGACCTCGGGAGTAGCGCGTCCCCAGCCACCGAGGCCTTTTTTGCTAAGCCCATTACTTCCGTGCCCCCGCCACAAGCAAGGCTCACTCTCAGTGTATGCAATCATTTTTATTTTAGCAGATTTGTGTTGTTGCATTTTTTTGTGTTTTCAGAAAAGCTTGATTGATCAGAAATCTGATTATTTTATCACTAAAACTTTCAAATAAGTTTCAGTGAGGGAGTTGACACTCGACTTTAAAAATGTATGCAAGGTGTAAATTTAGTTCAAAGTTGGGGGGGGATTGAGGACCTTCCTACATAAAATTGAAGGCCGGAGAGTAGTGTCTCGAAAATTTTAGCGAAATTAGTAAAAATTATATACCATTTTTGAAATTTTTTTAAAATGCTATTTTTGGTTAATCATGGGTGGAGGGTCCCCGAAATTGTGACCCCTTTATATGTATTTTTTAGTTTTACGTTTTCGCCATGTTTTTAATGTCATTTTGTGGCCAATGACCATATCCACAAGCAAGCTGCGCCGCCGCTTATATCACCAATAGCGATGCAACTACTGAAATTCCAAGTGTGTCATTTTGTCTTAACTATCTATGCCCTTAGGCATATTATTTTTTTCAGGACGTTCTATCCAAAGACACCCGTCCAGCGCCGCGCGAAGATGACAGCGACATCGAGCGAGCGTCCATGATCACGCACGCGGCCGGCGACACCACCACAGCGGCGCTCGAAGACCTGGAAAATGCGAGCAGCGTGGACGGGATCAGCAGTCGCGGCGATGACACGCTGCCCAGCGAGGGGGGCTATGGCAGCAGTCCGGCCGACAAGGATGAAGGGCTGTTGGAGAGGGCCAAGCAGGAAATTGATGCCGCCGAGGGGGAGATATTGAATATTGAGGAAATTATTGATAAGGATCGGTAGGGTATTATTTTATGGCATGCATATATACTTCGTTAATGGGGTAATGGGGTTAAGAGAAGCGGGTGTTTTTTGTTGTGTTTAAAAAGATGTTTATTTGTTGTGTTTAAAAAGATTGATAATGCTTTTTTCTATTCGAGAAATAACGTTTGTGATTTGTGTATATTTAGCTGTAGGAGTGGGTTTTTTAGCTGTTTTGGATTGAAAGAAGTATTGTGAACAGGTGCTATTGTTACTACGCATGGACGTTTTCATAAAA
Source organism: Trissonchulus sp. WLG1_4 (assembly GCA_030248245.1). Taxonomy (NCBI): domain Eukaryota; kingdom Metazoa; phylum Nematoda; class Enoplea; order Enoplida; family Ironidae; genus Trissonchulus; species Trissonchulus sp. WLG1_4. The sequence continues at coordinate 3,738 of JASANF010014867.1, forward strand.
AGTAGATTACGTTTACGTAACTTTTTGAAATCGCTGCTTCGCGTCTTGCTTTTTGCTATTTTGTTGGCGTTGCAGATTTTTGGTACTTGTCGATTCTTTTTTCAGAGCCAAACAGTTGGAAGAATTGAAAATAAAAGCCGTGGTAGAAGAGCCGAAAAGTGTGCCCAGCTCAGTTCCTGGTGAGGGTGGGGTTTTTTCATTAATATTCCGATGAGATTGATTCATATGATATCTGCTTATTCAGGAGACTAAAAAGGGTAAAGGGTAAAATACATCTAATTGCAACTTGCTGTGAATTAAGAATATATAAATTATTTTCAAGTATTAAGTAGGATTTACTAGTATTAAGACGTGTTAGGATTATTAAGACTAGCTGCTCGGATTTTCGGAGAAAATTAATCCTTCAACATGCTTGTAATGGGGTCCAATTTTTTTGAGGGAGGGGGGTTAGTGTCTCTGAAGTGGGGTGGGTGTCCAAATTTTTAGGACCCTGCTCCCCCGATTGACCAAAAATACCACAAGTTTTGCAAAGTTTTCGAAAAATAACATTTTTGCTTAGTTTGTTTAGATTTTCGGGACCTTTCTTTCCCTCGGGCCCTAAAGGTTGCTTGCGAATGTTGGTCCTATGTTATATTTGAATTAAATTAATTAATTAATCAAATCGTATGTTTCAGATGATGATGGTCATGAGGATTCCGCTGCGTCATCAAAGAAACCGAAACGAAGCAGTTAGTTTTCACAGAGTCAAAGCATCGGCAATAAATTATGCTTGATTATACGTTTCTGTTATTAACTGGCTATTGGTGGAAGTAATCTCCTTTCAGATAAACATTGTGTACTTAATTATTAATACTTGAGTGTTTAAATGTAAAAAAATTATATATTATGGCGAATTTGTTTACATTTTTACATCTTGACGGCAGCGTCTTCTTTTGTTATGATTTTGGTCTCGTCTATTGGGTTTCAGAGAATGTTGAAGTGGAAGAAGTTGGTTCGGAAGAGCAGGAAGGACAAGCGGAAGGAGAGACGGAGTCGGAGGTAAAGTTTGTCATATAATATGTGGTGTATAATTGAGTGGCTGTGCCGAGGAGGAAAAGTTCAGAGGTCGATTCATACTTCTGTACGGTTATTTATGTGTACGGATGAACGAGGGCCCGCTGGATAGTGAACCGCTGAACGCATGTCGATTCATTTGGTCCACCTTTTAGCCACAAGTTGGTTTCCCCGTCAGCCGTATATCCGTTTATCCAAAGTTGAAAGCACCGTTTTAGTTTGTAAATAGGAACGGCAAAGTTAACATTCTATTTAGTTCAGCTCTGTCGAATTGAAATTCTCGGATCAACAGACATTCGGATTGAAAGTTTGAATCGTACCTATTCTTTTACACCGACATTTGTCCCAATATCTGATTGTCTTGCCGTGAAAAGTATGAATCAAAAAGCAGACGAAACCTGCTTTGTCCATTTGCCTGTGTCCTACGGAAGTATGAATCGACCTACTAACAGTCGAATGATTTTTCCGATTGACCAACCAGTTTTTCACAGCTTTGTGAATGGGATATTGAATTTTGTGAAGTTTTTTTTTAGATAAAACAAATGTAACTTTTTACGTTTTTTGACGTTACTTAATTTAATTAGGTTTGTTTAGCTTGAGGGCTACAATGAGCAGGAGGGCGACAGTTCAGTGGGCAGCGCCAGACAGCTGATATCAGACCAGAAATTGGCCAAGCAGTTGGCTGGCCAGGAATTTTCTGAGGTTCTTTTTTTAAATTTTGCATATACTAATACTCTTTTTTTAAAACTATATTTTCTGTTTGAAACTTTGAAATATTGTGAGAACATGTCTGTCGTTGATTCCTCTATTTTCACTGGAAGGATGTGCGTTTTTTGATTAAAAAACTGTTTTGTTGCATTTTTATTCTTTTTCACAGCAATTTTTGATATTCCGAGTAATCTTTTTTATAAAATTTATAAAAAATATGCAAAAAACTTAACTGGCTGTCTGCTTTCTGGTAGTTTTGTAGACGAGAAATGATGTGCGACTTCTATGATAAAAAAAATGCTGGTGATGCTGAGACAGTGTTTTTTTTGTACAACTAAAACTGTGTTTTTAAGGATGCCGAAGAAGATAGTCCGAAGCGGGGCGGTAGAGCCAAATCCAAGAGTGAGAGTGCGGCGCCGGCGGACAGCACGCCCAGACGATCGAAACGCTCTGTAACCGAGTCAGAGGATAAAACTGGTCTGGAGGTTTTTTAATTTCAATTTTCGTAGTTTCTTTTTTAATTGTGTATTCTTTTTTGACAGTCAACTCTAATAACGTTGTTATCATATATCTGTCATAATAGCGTATCTTTCATGTTTAAGTTTCTTTGCACAGCAAAAATATAAGAATGTGCAGGGTTTTTTTTGTGTAAAATAGGGTGTATTTACACATCGGCCGCCTAATTTACACAGCAAAAAATAAAAATACACACTGGTTTACACAGCCCCATTTTTCCCCAAAAGGTGATGAAACGGCCTATTTTGGTTGTAAAAATTACAAAAATTCGCGAAGTGGCGATTGCTGCGTGTGACCTCTTTGTCCTAACAAAATTAAGTCTAATTTTTGACCCCAAAACAAAAATCTTCAGTTTCTGCTCTTGAACGGCTCATGATTTTTTTATTTTAGCATTCGTTTTTATGCACTTGAAAGTCGACAGTGAAACATCAGCCATGCTGAGCCTGTTTGTGCGATTTTTTGTCCCACATCAAACTACTGTAAAACTTTTACACCCGGATTTGAAAAAAATGAGTAGGATCTGGCTGATAGAACAACTCTCTATCTGTGTAAACCATGCAAGTACACGGGGTCTCGGCTTGGGGGTTAGGAGGGCTTGTTTCAGATTTTTCGAAATTGTAGGGGGGGGGGGGCTTGCCCTGGCGTGTCGGTTACTTGAAATGAAAAAAACGCAAAAATTTTCAGTTATATATCTCAAATTTTTAATTTTCGTATGTAGTTCGAGTCTCAAAGTCGAAATATTACTTTTAACGTGAAAAAACGGTCAATGTTTACGAAAAAATGCTAAAATACACACTTTTAAAAATTTTTACACAATATACCCTTAATTTACACAACATTTACATAGTGCCGATTTTGAAAGAAAAACCCTAAGAATGTGTCACAATGATAAGATTAAGGATAATGTATATACATAAGCTTTTCAAGCTAATCTAAACGAGCTAGCCCTATGTTTGCGCATTGTTGAGTATCTGAGATTCTGAGCAAATCTTTAGCTTCACTTGCAAATTGATGAAAATGTGGTTACTAATTAAAAATCAATTAAAATAATTTAATCACAAAAGAATTATTGATATGTTTAGATTCAGTGCGAAAAAGCGCCCGCAATTCCAAACAGCCGGAACCAGTGGTGGAGATGCCTGATGATGAAGAAGGAGGAGGCGAAGGCTCGGAGACAGAGGAAGCTGCCGGCGATAAAGAACAGAAACAAACGGTGCGGTCACTTTTTTCGGAAATAAATGTGTGTAATTCGAAATCCGAATGTCTGCAAAATGTTACTGTGCAAAAACAGGCGTGTACCGCTCGGCTTGATTGAAATCTAACTAACTATGTCGTCCTGTGCGTTTTTGTTTGGCTGTAGTAGAGTTTTTTAGTTGAATAATATTGCGAATTATGAGTTGATGTACTATTAATTAACAATTACTAAGTAATCCAGACTGTATGATTGTACATGATTTATTATTAGTAATTAATTAATTAATAGTAGTGCCATTTTTCTCAGTAACAATTTGTAACAATAGGAATGAAGATAACGCTTTTCAGACAGCTGAGAAGACTAAGAGACGAAGCAATAAGGAAAAGGCTGAAGCTGCGGAGGAAGAGGAACAAGACGAGGCCGAGCCTGACGCCGAGGCGAAAGGGGCCAAGCGACGCAAGACTGACGAGGTGAGAGCTTCGTCCGCTGACGAGGGATTGTTGTTACTTTGATTTTGTAAAAAATGGGGCTGCCGAGGTTGCTTTGACGACCATTACCTAGCGAATAGAGCATGCACGATGATGACTCAACTTAATCGCTACTAGATGGTATGAATATTTTCTGTTTATAAACTTTGTTATTCTGAGTGCATTGCTTTTTATGGTTAAAAAAGTTTGTTAGTGTTAAAAAATACTAGCCAGTCAAAACCCAGCTACATTTTTTGCTGCTTTTTTAGACACCAACTGAGGCAAGCAGCAGTAAAAAGCGAGGACGCTCGTCCAAGGGAGGCAAGCCAAAGGAGTCCAACTCTGAAGCTGAAGAGGCGGCCACCGGAGAGGTAGGCGATTCTTATGTTGGCTTTTTAAGGATGCTGGCTGAAGCTTTGCCAAGACTTCCTTCAGACCGTGTGAAAGTGAATCATACCTCGGCTCGGCCCGTTTTATTCAGACGAACCAAAATCAGTCTACTAAATTTTTTCTGAAATTCTACTACAATTCAAAGTCAAGTTTCCTGAACAAGAATGTCTGAAACTGAATGCATGCTGTCTCAATTTCAATAATATTATGCTAGTTAGCTAGCTAGCAAGCATAATATTAGCAAAAAACAGGCTTGCTCGTTTTTTGATAGTTTTTGGTGTGTTTTATTGTTTTACGTTAGCTGGATTTATGCGGTGGTTTTAGGGTTTTTTCTAGCTTTTTCCGGCTATACATGAAAGTTTGGGTTATTTATTAGTTTCTAATCGCTCGTATTTTCACTTGACCCCAGATTCTCTGAGTGTAGCTTCTTTTCCAGTCTAGCTCGTTTACGTTCTTATCCTTGTGTCTAGTAGAATTTTCAGGCGAAAAAGTCAGCAACCAAATCGGCCGAATCAGAGGAGAATGCAGAGGGCAGTGTAGAGGAGGAGAAATTGGAGGCGACTCCAGTTAGTCGAAAATCAACGGGCAACAATAAGGCACGACGATCCGGCGCTCTGGCTTCGGAATCGGCCAAAAAATCGACGCCCCAGTCGAATGGCGAAAAGTCCAGCGAGCGGCCCAAACGGGCCTCGGCCGGAAAGGCCAAAATAGCCATGGCCGAAGCCCGAATGCAACAGTCGGAGCCAATTCGCGATCCTAAACGACCCACCAGCTCAACCGGTACTCCCACCGGCTCGGTGACGAAGAAGAAAAAGAAAAGCGGTTCCGGCGGCGCCCCCGCGGAACCGGTGACTCCGGCCTCGGGGGCCATCCGGTCGAGCGTCGGCGGGGCCTGGCTTCCGCTGAAAAGCGAGGACCCCTATGATTTCTCGTCCAAAGACTCGGAAGAACCGGGCCTGGGCAGCCATTCGCCCCTGAAACACATTCACTTTGCCCGATCCTCCTTTGGCGAAATCAAATATACAAAGCCTGCCACGGATACGGGGAAATTGTGAGTTGGGGGGTTTCAGTATAGTAAACTGTTAGAGATAGAGGGTGCGTTGCTTTTTATAGTAGACTGTTAGAGATGCGTTGCTTTTGTTAATAGCTAAGTATACACAAGTTTTTTCCGTAAGAACTATTATAGTAAGGAGACGAATTTGGTTGATTACACATATTATACTAATAATTGTAGAGAGTCACAACTGCTAACTGTTACGACTTTAGTTCGTATTTTCGTAATTAGTGATGGTGTCTCATTATGTACGAGTCACACAATATTATGTGATGATAAATTTGTAATATTATTAACTTGCTACAATCAGTAACAGCTAAACTGAGTTCGTAATAAATTATTCATAAGGCCAGTCTAAAAGAATGCTCGCAAATTATTTGCGATTCTGTAGTGTGCTGGTGTTGACAATTGGATGCTTGTTAGTTTTACTGCAGCAGTTATATTATGTTCATCAGATACAGCATTTTTACAGTTACTTTTTTAGTAGTTCACTATTTTTATGGTTCATTCAAATATCTTATGCTGTCTTGTTTTTTTCTGTTCCAGGCGCTACACATACACGGCCAAGGCGGCGGAGAGACGGTCGGGTGTCACAGCCACAGATTCCGCAGTAGGCCAAAAACATATTCTGTTTCTATCCTGCTGCTTGTCTGGTGTTGGTGGCGCGTGTGATCGTAGCATGCCCTGCAGTGCTATTCATAACTGCTTGCTCCAACACTAGTCTCATAGTTGTATAATAATTGTTGTTGGCTTGTTCGCATTCCTCAGTTGTTGCTTAGCGATGGTCGATAGTCGTTGGTTTTTTAGTTCAGTTTGATTTGGTTTGATTTTTGCACGGCATGCGAGTGGTTAATTATAATTGTCGAGTTGAGTTGGGATTATTCTTGTCTGCAAAATGATGGTGGGTGGTTATGAGACTAGTGAGCCTTGGTAGTTTTATCTCGGTGCGGATTTGTAATAATTTGTGAATGGATCTTCGATAACTTTTATTTCGGTTGTCTTGCCGGCATGAGATAGTTTTGTTGTATGGATTTTTTCCGTATCTCAATAGTTGCAATACAGTCCTCCCTTTATTTCCCTTGTCTAATGAGCTGGATTCTTTTTGTGTGAATCGCTTACAAACGGCTACAAGCCCCATGTCAAGTGTATTTTAGTAAACTGTGGTTTTGTGAGTCTTTTGGTTCCCTGAATAATATTTGATTAGCAGCCGTTTTTCAGTTTTTGTCCATCCACAGGCAGCCAGTATATTATATTATTTTTTCACTTTTTTAGCTTTTCTATTGTTTTTGAATTTTTTCAAGAATCGACGTACTGTGCAAATGTAGCTACTTATTTATACACATTCTGTTTGATTTGAAACTGTATGGTGTTATATCCAGTTGGTGATACATGAAATTGCAGACCGTGTAAGATTAAGCCTACCCCAAGCCCTAAATCAGTGAATAGTCACTTCGAAGTTCAGTCTACTAAGCATGTGGTCAACATCGTTTACAAGCTATGCGAGATAAATTCACTTTAGTTAATACTGAAAAAACCATCCAAAACTTGGACTAGAATAATATTATTATTACCTTTATTTACTTTTTTCTTTCAGTTATTTACTTATGTTACTTTTTTTTCTAGTGCTACATAATATTTCTCTCTGCTTAGTTCAGTTTTTTTGTGCTTTAACAGGGTGGTGGTGATGGCCTTGGGTTGAGTGCAAGTGACACTGATACAGTGCTTGTGAGCGGGCCGTCGGAACAAGCTCAGGCCCCCCCAGTCTATCGCGTTACTCGCTCTGAAACGGTGCTAATTGAGAAATTGTCCCCCTCCGGTGGACATGTTTTGAAAAAAGTTAAAGTGCTGGCTGTACGTAAAAATATTATGTATTAATATGTTTTGAGGTTAGACTGGTTTGCCTATAAATGCAATGAACTACATTGAATGCTGTTTGCTTGTTTTGCACTTTGCACGATCGCATGCTGTGTTTTGAGTTTGAAAATAATATGGGGTAATGAATTGTACCACCAGGAAGGAGAGAATAGTCTCCCACATTCATTCATTCATTCATTCATTCATTCACCTACAGTCTGATATTATTAGAGGGGGAGTGCAGTGAATGTGATTGGTGCAATCTTTGACGGTGGACGACTGATTTGTGGGTTGAGCCTTACACAGTCGGTCCTTTCAGCACCGCAAGCCCATTTTGTAAAGAATTATTCTAGCAGCTTTTGCAGCAGCAGCAGCTTAGCTTAGCAGCAGCAGTTTGACTGATATTTGGACAATATTTGTGGTGGCAGTGGTTAAGAAGTGGACACCCCGTCAGACCCGTGGTTTAACCTCCGTTTGGCTTCCTTCTAACGACCTGCGTTTGGCCTGTGTTTTCTACAGTTCCCGCTGTTTCTGTGTCAGCACGCTGTTTAGTCGCATTGTGCTGGCATATTTTTAGGCAAAATTTTATGGGGGGTGCAGCCCCCCCCCCATGGATGGGGGGGCGTCGATCAAAATGGGGGGCGCACCAATTTCACGATATAAGACTATTTTTACAGGAAAAATGGTTATTATACGTTAAAACAGTTCCCGCTGTTTCTGTGTCAGCACGCTGTTTGGTCGCATTGTGCTGGCATATTTTTAGGCAAAATTTTATGGGGGGGGGGCGTCGATCAAAATGGGGGGCGCACCAATTTCACGATATAAGACTATTTTTACAGGAAAAATGGTTATTATACGTTAAATGTTACGTTTTCGTACGTTATTATAGCTACGCTAACACTAAATTTAGCCTAAACGGACTGAAAAACCCAACACGACATCGCTACAGCTAAAAATTCGCTAAAATGTCCTTCCGGAAAAAATTTTGGGCTATGGGGGGGGCCACTAAAAAATATGGCAGTTGTGTGTCACATCGGTTGTGTGTTAGCCTAGGTCACACTGACACTATTGATTTTTGTTTTATAGTACTTGCCTACTTTGTAAACTTGTTGAAAAGTTGAACCACAAAAGAAAGCTTACTTCAGGAACCATGTCAAGTCAAAGGCAAGGTTGAGATCACAACGCGTTGTGGGATGTCGCACATTGTCAAGGACACAAATATACGTATTTATTTAGTTGAACAGTGCTCACTGCTTTGACGTCTGCATGGTGAATACTAAATCGACCGAATTTAATTTCTTTCACCGATATAATAACAGTGTGTGTACGTATATACGCACGCTTAAAAGACCACGAGCAGTGTTTATGCAAATTAGCAGTTATATGAGTTGGCGTGTGTGCATTATATTTATACAGTCACGATAGTGTGGGCACGTACGTACGAAGCACGATAGTATTGATTGAATTTTTGTTTGCACTCGGAGGCACTTGTTTTGAATTTTAATGTACATAACATGCGGTGATTTTTTTTTCAATTGGCGTCACATGATTTTTGTTTTGTATTCAGTTTTTCAGAGGCGCTCCCAAATTATTTTTTTAATAGTTTATCAATAATTAATCATTGAGTGCAATTAATTATTGATAAATAGTTTTTATTTTGAGTTTCATGTATTTATGGTCATAAGTAGACGTTAAATAAACTCACTTTATTTATACTTATTTACAGCGATTTAACAAGATTCTTAGTTTTTTTATTTAAATTAAATATTGTTTTCTGTTACAGAAGTCGCCGCAAGTTGAGACTACTAGCAAGCTGACGCCCAGTTTGAAGAAGGAAATCAGTCCCAAGAAATCACTGTCTAGTGGTATGTAAAATGCTGTTTGAGTGCCTTTGCAAAGCAAACAAATGTTTTAATTAAATTAGTTAAATTTTGTTGTCATAAAAGTATATATACCTATCAGCTTTTTCAAATTTAGGTTGTAAGATGTTTTGGGCTATGACGTTTTTTTATCGATGAGCCTGCACATAGCGGTATGAAATTAAAAATTAAAAAAAGTCTTAATTGACTCCTTTCCACACTTTTTCGGGGTTCTTTCACCGGTCTGTCTCGATGAAGAGGATAGAATACTCCTTCCCCCACCCCACAGATCAATTATGTACGCTTTGTTGAAGTGGTTTGTTTGAATCATCATTAATTTGCATATTGTTGTTTGTTTCAGATAGCCTAGGCAGTAACCCCGATTCAGCGCAGTAAGTAAATTAAATTGTATCTGTTTTTTATCAGAATATTAAGTTTTATCAGAATATCTCTGGTCACTTTATTAAGCTAACAGCACGGACACCTGAAAGTTATATTGTTTTGGGTTTTTGGTTAATTATTAAACAATATGAGTATAATTACTATCCGTTTTTTACTTCGATAAAGTAATATTTCTTGAATTGGTCAAGGTTAACACAGCTCGTTAGTATTCGTAGTATTCAGCGTTACGCTGAGTTTATAATGTTTATTGGCCATTTTGATTCGTCATATTGGTGGTATTGAACTGCGCTATTAAAGAATCTCCGCTTTTTAATTTATTTTTTTACATTACTATTTCGAATTGAACCGTTTCTTCTCATTAGTTGAGTGACTTAATTACATGAATGTATTTTTTTGTATTTTAGCGCTGCAGATGAAGCAGAGCCCAAGAAAACACCAAAATCAAGTTAGTTATAATAATATGTTACTTTATCATTAGATCAGTATTTTGTTCTCACATTAACTTTCGTTATCGATTATCAATGCTATATTTATACTAATTTGGCATGCCTAATATTTGTAAAAGTATGCGTATCCCACCGTTGCTTCGTTTCGTATGCCCTCGCTATGATGTTACGAATTTGCTATGACAGTCTGTTTGCCATCAAGAGTAAGCATGACACTGTGTACAAATTATACGCTATGCTGAGCTGGGCATATTATTATCAAGCAGTGAATGCAATATTTTTTTCACGAGAAGCTTTGTTTTAATGACTGTTTGAAACTGGCTAGGATGGGCTCACAAACTAAGTTACGTCCTGTAATCTGAGGGGCGGGGGGGGGGGTTCCTCGCTTTCTCTTCGGTGTTTGGTCTCTAGCCCCCCCCCATTTTGGAATTGATTATGATGATCAATTGTGTGGTTTTGTGTCCTTTTTTGTTAAATTCAATATCCGTGTAAAGCTATAATTAGGTATAAAAACCGTTTTCTACCTAGAACTAGTTTTGTGCCTTTCATGCCTCATGGGTGCATTTACCAGACCTCCATAAAATTTTACCTAAAAATTTGCCAGATAATGGGCGTTGAAAATACTCCTTTCATGCGATTCTTCTCACTTCCCCCGCCTCTTTTTCTGGTCGTAAAAGTAGCGGCTATAATATGGAGTAAAAATGGCCATAAAAATGTAATCACTTTTTTGTCCCCTCCCCCAATTTGTTGAATTAGTTGAAATCAATTTGTAAATATGTTTTAGGTCGTAAAAGTGGCGGCTATACGGAGCTGAAGCATCGTCGTTCGTCCAAAAAGTCCAAGGACAATTCCTTTGCCCTCTTTTCGGACGTCGAGCCAATGGACGAATCAGTGACCGCCAGCGCCGGGGCCTCTGGGAAACGAAAGAGACCCAAGGCAGCCAGCAGTCGGGTGTCGGTGTCCACGTCCGGGGACGATGACCGAATGGCCACGGCCACGCCAGACAGCAGCAGCGCCGGACAACAGCGCTCGGCTAAGTCTGCCAGACTGGACACGACGGAGTCCACTGGCGAACGGCCTAGGCGATCCAAACGGTACGAACCGGGATGGCATTGATTCTTTTTTTTTCATCACCCTCACGGTTAAATAGGAGTTTTATTTGATACTGTTTTCCTTGCTATGATGCTAACAGTTTGATACGATCGTCAGAAGGTGTATCCTCTTGGCGAATGTGGACAAATTATACGCTATGCTGAGCTTGGAAAAATAGCACATTTTTCAATAATAGATAATTATTAGCACATTGGATTATTACAGTGACTCTTTCGTCGTCAACTGTTTACTAGTTGAGATTTCCGTGATATGCCATATTGCCATGCTATGACTATGCTACTTGCTACACCACTATATCTTCAAGATTCAAGTACTATTATACTGTCCTAAGAGCGGCGGCTGAATCCGAGCAAGAGCTTAGGCCCAGTATCGGCCCATTGCTCATGTCGCTCATGACTTCAAGTAACTTTAAGGTAACATTTTCTAATAGCATTAACTTATTCTAGTTTGTGTATTGCAGAAGTCACAGTCCCGACCTCACCCCCCGCTTCTCCCGCCGCGAGCCCCCCTTCCAGCCCCCCTCCACTCCTGAGGATCAACTCACCGCTGATTTCCCAGGAGCTACTCATGGATCTCTTATGCCTGGTATTTTTTAAAATATTAAACGGCCCGTTGTGAACTAATTTTATAACACAACTACCCAAGAATAACAGTTTGTTGAGAGGTGACTGGTACTATATATATATATATATAGTATATAGTTGAAATATGACGTATTATTAAGTTGAAATGAAAGAGAGTATATATTCTTTTCTGTTCTTTTCCGCTGCTATTGCCTGATTAGCTGGTGACGAAATTTGCCAACTGTTTGGTGCTGAAATATTTAGGGGTTTTAGCAATGGGTATTTAGTTGAAGGACAGCGATCTATGATTTGAATTGGCTTGCCCTCACCGAGTCAGCTTGAGTGAATAAGCATTTATATGAGATCGCTTTTGGATGTCGAATCGTTGAACGTTGAATAATACTATAATAATAGTTTACCAATTTATTTCATACTATAAAGTTCATAGCAGTAGCTATGAAGAGTATTAGCTTTCAATAACTTACTCGTTCTCGTTATGAGCACACGATACCACCACGAGTACACGTATGCAAGCAATAAGAGTGTTCTGTTCTCAGCTTTGTAATTATTGAAATGTTAAGTGTAGGTAGAAGGGGGGGGGCGGCCGGCGGGTCATGGCTGTAATTTCAAGCGCTCCCTTGCATCCCCCACCCCCCCATTTTTTTCTGTTTCTAATTCTTCCAGGTGCCCGAGTGCTGGCTCGTTGGCGTGATGGCAATTTTTATCCGGGTCATGTGATGCTGAGAGACGGACTCGGCAGGTCAGTTGTGGCTCAACTGGGAGGCCTTTCGGTTCAGGATACAATAGCTGGCCGGATCAGATCGCACAACAGTTTTTTTAATAAATTACAAAATTTTGAAATAGATTGACCGCACTTAATATTTTGAATAATTAATGACTAGCATGCATAAGTGCTGGGAGAGAGTTACCAAATTATTATAAAGCGTATTAGCCATAAATTACTGTACTTCTAGACTGATTGTAATGTATTCGACATAGAATTGCAAAAACTTGAAATCAATAAGCCCTATGTATTGTTTTTTCCAAACGACTGCTATTAAGTTATCAATTAATTGTAATTCTGATAGCGGCTATGATGCTAAAAAATTGTACTAAGATCAGCGTTCACCATAATTGTGATTCATTGATCAGTGTGTACAAATTATACGCTATGCTGAGCTTGCGTATCAAATTTTAGTAGTTACTGTATAGTTCTCTCAGTAAGAAGTTTGGTTAGATAGATTAACTTGACTCATTAACTCTGATTTCTTAGCCTTGCCATGATGACAAAGTTTCCATTGGTTGTCTGATCACAGCGTACAATTATATATACGATACTGAATTTTGTTAAGAAAATGCAATGGTTATCCGGTTCATTTATCTGCTTTGGGTTCCAGAAATTGATTGTCAGGCATTCACCTGTTTTTCATTGTTTCAGATACAAAGTATTGTACCTTGACGGCGGCATTCGTGACATGCCCGCGCCCGATGTGTTCCCTATTTCGCAAATCCAGACAGGGCATACCGTAAGCCAGGGGTTTCTGTGGTATTAACACTCAGCTTATTCAGACTGTCGATGTCTGAATTTTGAAATATTTTGTCTTTATAATCATAAAAAAACTGATTTGGATTCAGAAATTTCGACCGGCTGAGTGAGAAACGTACGGAAAATCTTTTGGTTTCTAGTTTCAAAATGTAGTTGGACATTTGAATTAATTCACATTGATTACAATTTGCTCCTAGGTTTTATTTTTAAATGTGCGTCTTTTTTATTCGTAGTACTTGTAATAGACTAAGAAGCTTTCAGAATCAGAAAATATTGCTTTCCATTCCATGTTGTCATGCAATTATTACGGCAATTTATTTTTTGGTGGATCGTTTCAGCTTATGGTGTCTGTGAAGATTTATGGCGACGAAGATGAACTACAGCCGGCAACTATTGTTAAAGTAAGGCAGTGAAACTGCAAATGATACAAATGGTTGGCAAAATGCAAATGACTGTAAAGTGGGGCAAAAATCAAAAAAATTTCTAACTAATATGCGAAATATAGCAACATAGTGCTAAAATTTCAATGCAAGCTCCCTCCATGTCCAGAACGAGACACTGTTTTTTATGTTCATGGTACGAAATAAGGAGAGAGTATAAGCCCCAATCGATAGAGAAGAATGTCTCACAAAGTCTGTACGGTCGATTCAGTGAATTAAAAGGGTGGTTTTTTTTCTATTTCAGGCTCCTAGCGCTTCGAATGGCGACGAATGGTTTGCGGGTCTGTTCGAAGTAGACAACAGCACGTCGGAGCAGAAGGAATTCGTGTCCTGGAGCAAGTTCGTCATCGACAAGGAGCAGACAAAGTTCTTCAGAGACAGCTTCAGTAACTATACCGCACAGGAAGTACGCGCAGGTGAGTGCCAGCTAATTGCTGCTTTTTTAGGCCACTTAGATCACTACTTTATTTGACTGGATAAAATTTGACTCAAAATGTGTTGGTATGAGTGTTTCATTTCATGATTACGGGATCCGGATTTACACGGACTGGGTTGTTTGTTTTATTAATAAGCACCTTGAAAAATGAGCATCTACAATCTGCATCGAAATTTAAAAATGAGCAAACATTGAGCGTCGGCCGTTTTGAAAAAGAACCCTGATATAACATTGTATTCTTATTTATTTTTATTTTTTACTTTTTACTTTTTATTTTTTATTTTCAGACAACATCATGGGCGAGCGAGAGCAGCGTCGTTCTCGTGGCTCCTGGCTGCCGGCGTCCATGGCAGACACCGTGTCGTCGTCAGAGAACGAGGGGGGCTCCGTCAGCACCACCACCGCCAAAAAGGCTCCCCATAAGGCCACCCCCCGGCCCCCCCAGACCTCCTCTGCTGCCCGTTCCAGAAGCTCAGGGTCCAGTCGCAAACAGGCCAGGGGGGACACTAGTGCTACTGCCGGCGGGGGCTCCAGCAAAGCCAAGAAGAAGGCCAGAACTTCCGCTAAAGGTGGCTATTTAGATTATGGCGTTATTATTGTATTTGACGCCTAATTCATACTCGTCCTTTTCCTTATGTTGTCCCTTGTCGTTTTTTGATGAATGGTAATTTTTATTAATCGTAATATTTCAGATATTCTATGTAATTTGATGCAGTCAAAATTTTTTTCATAAAACGATTCCAAGGGCAGATTAGCTCGTACGTTGTAGTTGTATACTCTGCGCTTAGGTGGGCATGGATAGGGGCAAAATTTGGGGGGGGGGGCTCTATGGCAAATTTTTGTTGACCTTTCCCCCTGATCGACCAAAAATCTCTGAAATTTTGTGAAATTTCAGAAAAAAGTGCCATTTTTTATCTAATGCTCACATTTTGGGGAACCCCCAGGGCCCCTGTATTTGGGAGGGGGCTGTTGGGTCCCCCCCCCATCCCCCTCCTATGAATGTGTTCATTTGATTGCGTTGTTTGACACTAATATTGTAGACACAGCACGGGTTTTGGACGAAGTGGATCTGCAACAACAACAGCAGCAGCGGGGGGCGCAGGACATCGAGGCGGAGGAGGAGGAGGCTGTGGAGGGACGGCCATACCAGATCTTCGAGGGCCTGTCCTTCGTGCTGACCAGTGCTAACCGACGACCCCTCAGGGCTGAGGACGGCGCACAGGAAGGTAGCTACTAGCTGGATATTCATTGGAATTTTTTGGAAATTTTTGTGAATTTTTTGAACTTTATCTTAAGGTTATTGTAATGAGTAGGTACACTTAATATATGAGATCACCCATTGTTGGCTGGAACACTGACTTCTAAAGGCCGATTCACACGAGGGCGCATGAGCGGGCGCATTCTATTTTCACACTGCCTGCTGCATTATTTCACACAATGCAGTATGCAAGTGTGCGTGTGCGCCCACTCTCGTGCCCGCTCATGCGCCATGGCATACGCCATGCAATGCGCCATGGAGCGAAATGCGCCCTCGTGTGAATAGGCCTTAAGGGGGTAATTGCGTTTTTAGGTGTTTTTTTAAAAAGCCATAGGTCAGCGTTTACAAATTCAAATCACAAGCGGTCTTTTGCATTAGGTAGAACAATATTTTTCCTAAATGTATGCCATGCCTTGAAATTTAACCTGTGATTTTCTTGCCAGTATAAGCGACTAAAGAAAGGTCCTTTCCAAAATATTAAAATTATTTACAAAAAGTTTGCGCCACAGCTCTGAATCATACGATTACCTGTTGGGGCTGAAAGTTGGTAAGGTTTTTGACATGTTTAAAATCCCCAGGCATGTCCCCCACTTTTTTAATAACTAGTCAATTTACTGAGAAAATAGCTGAAAAGCAAACGTACCGAAAATTTAAGATAATTTCTTGTAATTAAAACCCTCTAAAAATGTCCACAGGTGAAATTTCAAAAAAGTGAGAGACATGCCTGGGGATTTTGACCTTTACAATACTGTCCCAAAAATTTATGCTCAGGCGTCACTTATAACTTGAGTACTGGTGGCGCAAAGTTTACATAGAAATCACAAAAACCTCGAAAACGCAACTACCACCTTAAGCAGAAAGTGCAGCACTACTAATTAAGCTAAAAATAATCTTTGCAGTAAGCTAGTCATGATTTCAGCAATGGTTTTCAACAAGAAGCAAGTGCGACAGCTGATTGAAGATCGAGGTGGATTTGTGCTGGATGATTTTTCGGTAAGCCAGGTGACTGCCTTTCATTAATAATATGGTCAGATATTAATTTTGTTAGACGTTCTAGGTTATAGTCGTTGAGTTTTTTTGGAATCGTTCTTTACAGGCCTTAGGACTCAAAGCACGTGTCACGACTTTACGACGCTACTTGGACTTGGAGTGGTAAACATGTTAAGAATAATGACATCTCTGTCGATTTCGTATTAGTCTGTGGGCTATTGAACCAACAATTGTTTAACAACCGTGTTTGATGTATACAAATCTGTTTTTCGTTTGCTTTGACTATACGGTTGCTGTTGTAATGAGAAAAAGGATTATTGTATGTGTGTGTGTGTGTTGTGTTTATTATTTGCATTTTTGTTGGGGCCTCTGTTTTTTACTAGTGTCAGCAAAAACGCTTCGAAAATCGAAACACGCCATACTTAAGAATATGATTCCGAATTTTAGACTTGAAACTTTGTATAAGATTGGCCGACTGTTGAAGAAGTATGGGATGGGTTACTCCTCCTTGCTAGTTATCTAATAATGAGTACCAGTTTAGCATGTTTTATTCGACGGAATGCATAAAGGCAGTCTTAGCTCAGTCTTGCTAAACGCAGTCTAAAGGCCGATTCACACGGTGCGTTTTTGCCGCTGCGATTTTGACGCAAAACGCAAGACGCAGGGTGTCGCACACGAAACGCAGCGTCTGAACAAACGTTGCGTCTCGCAAACTATTTTGCTGCGTCTTTACTGCTTTAAAAATATGACAAACAGCTTTGCGAATATTGTTAAAACCAACATTCCGCAGCATCAAAACACACTGAAAACGCAGGCCGAATTGCAGTCTGGCGTTTAAAAATCAAGACGCATGCATTCCGCACTGAAATTGCTGCGTCTGTTCAGACAATGCGTTTTGCCGCAGCGGCAAAAACGCTGCGGCAAAATCGCAGTAAAATTGCAGCGTGTGAATCGGCCTTAAGGGCAACGTTACTTCTAACCTATGTAATACATGTAGAATTTTTTCGTTACGATGCTCTAAATTACTGAAATAGAACGGCTTAGACTGGTTTTAACGCGAGACTGCCTTTATGCATTCCACCCATTGTGTCTTATTATATTTTCAGCGTGTCAACAACCGCTTTAAGTGCTACCTGGTGGCCGACACCCATTATCGAACGCACAAATATCTGTCGGCATTGGCCCGCGCCATACCCTGTGTGTCTCATGCTTGGATACACAAATGCTGTGTGGATGTAGGTCGTGTAGATGAAAGATTATCGTTATTACAGACAGGGTGGTGTGAATAATTTTTAGAGCCTTAATGAATGTTAAATTGGCGTTTATCTTAACATAATACATATTAATATGTATAATAATTGCGTAATGCGTACACAGTATGAGCATCAGTGACGTAGACAGAAAAAAATTTCGGGGGGGGAATGACTTCGATTTTTTGAAGTGTGTTAATATGCATCTAATTGCGATTTTAACGCAAAAAACGACACATTTTAGCATTTTTCGGTCTAAACAATGCTCATTTTCGACCACAGCAGCATCAAACGTAAAATTGGAGCTCAAAACACCGAAAATTACAAAAATGGCGGGCTGGAAAAGTTACAAAAACTATAAAATTTGTAAATTTTTCAAAATTTTTTTACATTAAAACCTGTAAATTTACTAAAAATGTCCTTTTTGTGTTAATAAAACAGCTAACACGATATACTAAACTTTGGTGTATCGTTTCTAAACAGTGTATTAAGGAAATACATTGCGCACAATCCAACTTTATATACACGCAGATGCTTCCAGGCAAGACAAAAGAAAAGAAAACTAAGACACAGAGTTGCAGCCGCCCCCAGAAAAAAATTTGGGGAAATTTTTGATTTTTAGGCCAGCTTTGGGCAATTGGAGACGTATCGGAAATTTTTTCCGGCCGGACGATAAAATCCAAAGGGGGGAGGGACCCTTGTGTAAAATTTTAGTCGGAAAAAATTTCAGTCGGAAAAAATTTCGGGGGGGGGGGCAATTCCCCCCTTTCCCCCCCCCCCTGGCTACGCCCCTGATGAGCATGCATTTAGTGTAATATGATGAGGTTATTAGGTATGTACGGCCATACTGAAGGTGTATGGCTTGTACGCTATCCTGATGTATGAAATCTTGCGTTTGTGATCCAGTATTTTTCATTATTGATAGTGTTACTGCATAATTTACATTGCAACTGATCTATGATTAGATATTTTGGCTTGCCCTCACTGATAACAGACTGATTGATAAGCCATCTGTCGATGAGATCAGACATCGGAAGCTTGGTAGTCATAATATTATTGGGACAGTGTTGACCTGCAGCTTAGCTCATCAACAGTAAATGGTTTCTTTCTAACCAATGATATTTATTTCAGAACAAAATGTTGGACTTCAAAGATTTCATTCTGCCAGCTGGCGTTAGTTTGGAAAATTCAGAAATTGTGGAATGGTAAGCTTTTTATTTTTTCAAGTTTTTGGGTAACTTAATTTTTTAGGCACTTGGTCAGTGTGATTTAAAAAATCGTCTGTTTTTTTACAAATTAAATCTAAGTGAACCACTTAGCATCACGCCAGCGTGACGGTGATTAATGATTCTGTCGGGCTTGCCCTCACTGATCGCTCTGATCGAACAAGCCTTCCTATGAGGTCGCCTATACTGCTGGGCAATTTTGTTGACGCTCTAGTCTAGTGTGAAATTTTTTACGTAACGGAGCAGAGTGCGTAATGGCTGGCTGGTAGTTTGGGATTCACGAAAAATGATTTAATTCATAAACGAAGGCAGTGTTAGCTCAGTCGTGCTAAAGTCTGAGGGCAGCGCGTGAGCGGAGTGGACGAACCGTGAATTAGTGACCTTTGGCAATTTTTTGCTGCTACGATGCTTCGTTGTAATGAAATAAAAACGTCCCTAACCGATTTTAGCATCAGGGTGGAGTGTGGACTCATACTTGAGCCGTTCTGCTGAAAAAATTACGAAATAATCCCGCCACAAGCTGATCATTAAGTTTCTTTCGTTCGTTATTTTGCAGACTGAACGGACATATTACGGCTGTAAAAGCTTTATTCATACGTACAGCCGTATGTCCGTTCATCCCGGGTAAAATTACGCATTACGGAATGATCTCGCCACACCCACAAACTGATCTTATACGCTAATAGTGGCGTACAGGCGTGACTATTTCATTATTTGCCGACTGAACGGACATGCGGCAGTAGTCAGTAAGTATGCGGCATG
>JASANF010014868.1:0-20652 GCA_030248245.1 Trissonchulus sp. WLG1_4
TGCACTGTACACTCTGTAATTGTTACTAACTGCATGAAGAAAGAGACTTTATTACGTCGTGATAACGGACGTTATATTTTAAGAAACGCAAGTAGGTATTTTCTTAATAAGTTATTTCTTTTACTTCTGTCGAGGGGAGTACAACTAGGGTTTTATTAATGTACTGACTATTTTTAGTCAGCGGCGCTTTTCTTACTGAACGAGAAGCATAAGCCCATTGAATGGGGTATAAATCTGAAGAGCTAGGTGTAGAACAGTGATGTGGATCGGATCGGTCTGAAATTTTGATGCCGATCCGATCCGGATGCTTGATTGGCGATTAGATCCGATCCGATCCAGGACCAGATCGGCCGATCCGATCCGATCCGCCGATCCGATCCGATTCTAAATCAAAAATTTTGATTATTTGGAAATGGAACTGTCTTGAAAATTTTGCACAACTACCGCAGGTCGTGGATAACAACGGGTTGGGTTGGGTTGGACCGGAAAATTTGAGCCGTAGGTCAACCCTAGGGTACCCACTTTAGGCTGCGCGGGTCGCTGCATTTTGTCAAACCGACGAATTCAGAAAACATTTTAACGTATTCAATCCAATCTGGGTACATAAATTTGCGTACCATGCGGCTAAAGTAGGTAGCACTGTGAACAATGTACAGCTGTACACTGTGCAAATTGTGCAAGGGTATCAGCTAAAAACGATCGATCATCAGGTATATACGGTATCTTAAAATGGTGGGTCAAGTTGGTCGTGGGTCGACTTTGACGGCGAGAGTTGGATCTTGAATCGTTGGTTTCCCACAAGTGTCAAACCGCACGTTTGATTGGCTCGCGGGTCTAAAATTTTGATCCTCGTCGATTCTGTCTGTAACGAATAATGCCCAACTCTTGTGTTAATGAAAGCAATGTTGCAAGATTTAGTATGTGTCTTCACTCAACTTCAATGATCAGAAACATTTTCCAACTGATGTATGCATGAAATGTACGCTTCCGCTATTATAAAGCCAATATTTTGATAATTCGAGTAGTAGTTATACGTGTGCGTTTGATTGATCGCTCAAAAAGTTTTTGAAATTGTCAAATTTTTGTAAAATTACGAAATTTTGTGGTCAAGACTCAAAATTTATACTACCGATCCGGATCGCCGATCCGAAATTCTGAAGCCGATCCGATCCGATCCGGCGATCCGATCCGGCAAATTCAGCGATCCGATCCGATCCGACCCCCGGATCGTCGATCCGATCCGATCCGGCGATCTGATCCACATCACTAGTGTAGAAGTAAGAAAGAACGTAGGAAAAATAAAAATGGAATAAATGGATTACCTTAATTATTTTTAGCTAAGATAAGTTATCTCAATGTTGAGTGAGACTAACGAATGACTTATGAAAGATTTTGAGCGAGCGAGGTGTTACAAATATTTGTTGTGGCAAATTATATATACATTAATAGTCGATGTCATGAATTATTGGCAAAACAAGTTTTAATGTAATCCGTTTAATCCGCTTAAGTCAAGTCAAATAGGTCTTGCTGACATATAAGGGGATGGGCGGGCGGATAGCGTAATATGCAGTAAAAGGCAGAGAATCTTGTTAAACTACGTGTGATCAATTATAGCTAACTACGTGTGATGTAGCTAACTGAAGTCTGACAAAAAATAGTTGTACCACTTGAGCAAACGAAACATGAGACTTTGTTACCAAAAGAATAGATTTTGACGATCAAGAGTACAAGCAAGTAGTCGCAAAAGTCATGCCACTAAAATAAGTAAGTGGCGCATCTATTTTTTGTCAGAGTTTAATGAAAAGAAATCGCAGTTTTGTAACAAAAAATTTCATACTTTCTGATTCCATTCATGAAATAGCTTTTAGGTATTTTTATCACAATTGTTGCAGCTCCTACGCAAGTTAAAAAGACCTTCAGAGTAAAAGTGTTCATCCATTAAATGCGCGTTCACTCCAAGAGTATTGATTAATTAATGTCAGCTATGGATGCTATAAATAATGGGCGCTATATTGCTAAAAAATGACTAATCCTATTAAAGACTCCTCTAGAACATCTTACCGGTTTGTCTCGAGGCAATTACTGATTACGTTCTAACAATGTTGACCAGTGTTGTAATAGTGTAAGTGTCAGTAGCATATTGTATCAAAAGCTACAGTTTATGATTGTTAGTTGTGACCACTTTTTGATCAGACATACCCGATTGTTGCAGTTGCAAACTCGAATAGTAAGAACTAAAAACGTACGGTTGTTATACATTTGTTTGTTCTGGTACAATTTTGAAAACGTGTGGCTTATTCCACAATGTCAAGCAATTCAAAATACTTGCGAAATTTACCTATTTTATTTTACAAGTAAATTTTCGTTACTTTTTGACTTTGTGAGTTTTAAAACGAACTTTGGCGAATAAATTTTTTTAAGTAAAAAAAGTGTAAACAATGCGAAATTTACCTATTTTATTTTTCAAGTGAATTTTCGCTCGTTACTTTTTGGCTTCGTGAGTTTTTTCAAACGGGTTTGGCGAATAAACACTTTTTATGTAGAAAAAGTGTAAACAAACTTTTGAAAAAAGAAGGAACCTTATTTTTTCAAACTAACGGTCAGCCGGGTCAGGTGGTTGGTAGTTTCCGAAATTTTATATAGTATTTTTTCAAAGCCTTGTTTAAAAAAACTCATTTAGGCCAATTTGAAATATGAACAAAATAACTACCTACACTTTTCGTAAGCTGTCCATTTAACCAATTTTTAATCAGTTATGAAATGTTATGTTTATGTTTATTTAGATAGGTACCCGCATATGCTTCCTATCAGGGACATATACGCTCCAACAACAAATGTTTTGCTAGTTCTGACCAAACACAATACTAAAAAAATATGCAATATAGACAAATTGTTATAAACACTTAATACGTCATACCGGTTATACCGCACTCGCTACCAGTGTTGACAATTTGCTCTTATTTTAAAACAGAAATAAATAAATTTTTATAAATAAAATAAGCTTATTAAACTTTAGTGGATCAGCGGAACAAGTTAAATGAAATAAGAAATTGGACAATGCGAGAAAGTTTGCGCGGGGGTGAGCTCACAATTATAACAATTATAATTATGCTGGTTATAATTAGCTAGGTAGTTAATGCAGTATGTTTAGAGTGTGTAAGTAATTATCATCCCCTGGGCTGCTTTGCAATTTATGTTATTTTGAGGTAAAGGAATAATTTTTACTTTTTCACTGAAGGTTAGCAACAAATAATAAAGGAAATTCAAAATTCAATTTGTTCTTGCTTAACTGAAAATAACACAATTCATTTTAAAGCACTATAGAAGTTCTTGAACTCAATTTCTTGACCGGCTTGCAGATTACTGTGCAAATTAAACAACCCAATCTGCGGCTAACGCCGTGAGAACTCATGCTCTCTGTCTACTAGCCGATGAACTTTAACAATTGGATATAGGCCTGAGCTTTTGCCACCTCACTGGTAGAACAATGAAACTGAAGTATCTCACAGTGTTTCTGTCAAACTTCTAAAAAGAAACTGTGAAAGCTTTGAAAAAATTCTGCTTGTGTCCAAGTGGCAGTAAACACAGGTGATCCGTAACTTATGTAAAGGTTTTGAAACGCTCACAACGATGTGTAAGACTTTATGGGACCCATAAGACTTATGTAAAGCTTCTGAAACGACCATCAGATTTTATATCCATGTGTGAAATAATTTTTCATTTTTTCATGCCAAGCCGTGTGGGTAAAATTAAGTTTAACTTTGGACAGTCTCGGTCTGATGAGAAATCCCATTATTTTTAGTGTTTTGGTTAAGATCGTCACTTGTTTCTTAGACTGTAATTGTACTAATTTTACATAACTTTTCATGCTGTGTTTCATCTTGGATTTTTTACGCGGCGGCTGAAACTAAGATAGACTTGATGTCACTGTGCTGAGTGCTGTTTTGCTAATTATTTTTTAGTCCGATCGCTTTTCAAGACGGTTTTAGTTTCTGTTGTTTGTTGGCTGTGCTTGCGGCTGATTGTTTTCCTTGACAGTTTCCAGATATTGAGGTTGGACTTGTTTGTCGGTAGGGCGCCTGAGTAGATATTATGAATAGGGATAATTGATTACAGGATGCTCAGAAACGGTTCTTCTGCGCTTTATTATTTTTTGTCTAGTTCAAACATTTTTACATCTTTTAAACATACGAACTAATTAACAGTTTATGCAATTATGATTACTATTACACGCATATATACGTCCGTCATTCCGCTCATGGTTAAAAATCGCAGCATGAACGAGTTCGTGGCTAATTATTTGGCGGTTATTGCTTTCTAAACCTAAGCCCGAGACTAAGCCTAAGCCTGAGCCAATAGCCCACGAGCCAATCGCTGAAGAGATGTGCTGAAGATAGCTGGCATTCACAGGAAATAGAAAAATTACTACGTACATACGACACTGCATATACGTAAAAACCAGAAGAAGAAATTTTTCAACATCGTTAAACCTTAAACCTTAAGCCTTAAACCTATGCAGTGGGAATGTGCAGTATGCTCAAATCATGTTCTACGTTAAACCTTAAACCTTAAACATTAAACCTTAAACCTTAAACCTTAATGCGGGCATAGCTTTTGTTACTTAGATACTACAGCTATATGTGATATTATCTGTAGATTTGTAGATCTAAGGATAACCGCCTCCGCATTGCTCATCAGTCAAAGATAGAACCATTGGGAGTTTCTCATATTGCTATTCTTGGAAAGGTTTATAATTTAAATAGGAGGTGGGTAAGATCTCGTGCCGACAGTCGGCCTCGTGCATCAAGCCAATTATCCGATTCGCACACACCATAAATTTTGCTTAAAAAAGAGCTCTGATGAATAATTTTTCTGCCGTCCGACTATTTGGAAGGCGTATTTTAAGATTAACGTGTTTTTTTGGAGTGGGCCAAGCAACACTAAATTATGTAAATCGGTTAAACAAGTATTTGTAAAAAATGTCTCCAGTCAGGCTGCTTATATTATCTAATATGGATTGTGTAGAAGGATTATTGTAAACGGAAATTGCAGCAGGTTACCATATTTGTTTACGGTAATCGACTTTTCAAAGTTTCTACTAAGAGTGAACATCTAAAGTACGTTTTGTCATTTCCTTGCCTACTTTGTCCAGCTTTTTGAACCACCTTCTTAAATATGTAAAAAATTCATAATTGTGCATGAGCATTAATTAATTACTTTGACGTGCTGTTACACATTCACGTTTTCAAATTTCATTGTCAAATTATTACAGTGTCAGTTGTCACATTATGTATGATCTTGCAATGTTTTAGTAAAACATTCATAAACTTATTAAACAAAGATATGTACTACATTGCAATAATGGGCGCAACTGAGGCGGTGGGGGGGAGAAATTAAAACTGACATTTTTTCACCGTGAAAACACGTTTTTATAGGTTTTTGAATCGTTTCGAAAAAATTCAATATTTGTCGCAAATCATCGTTTTTCGACATATTAGGGCTAATCGTCGAAAATTGTGACCAATACAGTCGTAATATCAGCCTTACGTTTGATCGTCATAAAGTAACACATAATAATATATTTAATACAGCTTTGTTAGCAACATATTTAGCTCATTTGTACTAAAAATCGTAATTTTGCCAACTGAAAAAAGAGGCAAGAGCTTGCATATCACAAGTTTTAGTTTCTTTTCGCGTAGACGGTAAATTAATTACATTTTCAAAGAAAACTCAGCGTCATTAGGCATAAGTAGCGATTGTTAATGAAAGCGAATACCATAAATACGATTTGAAAATGTCACTGATGCACAGCAGCAAGCTGGCACTGACAGTCAATTTCGGTTTAAAAGTGCAGATTTATTTATGATTTCACAGTGGCAAGTATCCTTTTATTTGATGCAAGCAACTAAGACTAAGCCTTTTCTGACCCACCTACTAAGCCTCAGCCTAAGCACTAAGCCTCAGCCTAAGCACTAAGCTTTAGCCTAACCTAAGCCTAAACCTAAGCACTAAGCCTAAGCCTAAGCACTAAGCCTAAACCTAAGCCTGAGGCCAAAATTGAAGGAAAAACCTGCTAAGAAGCATCAGAAATATTGTTACCGCACTAAAAAACCCCAACTAGCTACATTAAAAAATTTCGCAGCTATAGCCCGGAATTTGTACTGAAATGTACTTGTGCTGTAACGCTTCAGTCAGCCTGGTCCTGGGAGCTTCAGAAAAAGTTTTGTAACTTTTCAAAGCCTGAACTAATTTACAAAATTGTTTCAGCATTTAGTAGCTTAGAAGTTGCTCTTTCAATGGTAGCAGCAGGTCTTCATTTGATTCAGTATTTTTGCATAAATTCAATTTTGCGCAAAAAATTTTATGTAAAGTTTAATTGTTGTCAAAGTTTGATTTCCAGCTAAAGCTTACATCTTACAAACTTCTAACCTAGCCTATTTGAAAGAGCGTTCAATTTTGACCCCCCCTAGGTTTGGGGAATGTAGGGGGATTTCGGATCATTAGTCGAAAAAATGCCGTTTTTCCGAACTATTCGACCCCTAAGGGTGGGATTCACAAAGCGCGTTTAACTTAGACCCAGTCTAAGTCTTAGACTGCGTTTAAACGCAGTCTAGCTAAACGAACGTTTAGACCCAGTCTAAGTCTGCATATGCATATGATTGTTTTAAATTTGATTACGTTCTATTCCTGATTCACGAGCTCAGTCTAAGTTAAACGTTCGTTTAACATAAACGCTCGCTAGTGTTGAATTTAGACTAGCCTTTTGGCTAGTCTAAGGTTAGTCTAAGTATTTTTTCATTATTTTACTTGAGTATTTTTTAACAGTTTTTACTTTTATAGTTTTAATTAGTTCTTATTCAACTTATAGGCTAATAATATCGTGTATTATCATGTCTATTTTACTTTTTATACGTTCACATGACAGTTAATGTGGATGATCTAGTTTTATAATAGAAAAATTTTGTTTACCATACTGTTTACTTATTCATTTTTTCTATTAACAGTTTATAAAGCTCTAAAGTCTAAAGTTTAAACGCAGTCTAACTCAGACTGCGTTTAAACGCGCTTTGTGAATCCCACCCTAAGGGTTTTAACACCAATAATTTCACTTCAGATTTTTATTAAAAGGGGCAACAGGTACTTTGGGGGCTAAAGATCAGATTGGGGGCATGGCTGACGATGTGGTTTCATATTTTATTAAAAGATGGGGTAAGAGTCGAATTAGAGTCGAAAATAATTTCTTCCCCCCGCTTCAGTCTGACCGCAATAATGTGTCCTCTTCGACCTATTAGTTAATGCTAGTTTCAACAGTTTTAATAGTGATTTTTTTCTTCAGCGTGTGAGAATTGCTAAAAGCACATATGACCTATCATGCATTCTCTGTGGAGAAAGGTTTTTCGTATATTTGGCAATTAAGAAATGCTATGCTTTGACTCATAGCTAACTTTTAATATGTAGGAGGTTCGTTTAGAATTCACTTAGAATAATGGGTTTCGATAGCGAAAAATTACTACTGGGATTTGTTAGTAATAATGACGAACGGTTGTTTCGTCTGAAAGCGCGGCTCATTTAACAAAATAAACATTTTTTCGTAATTGTCTTTTGTTCTGTATGCTTGTTGAGACTGCCTAGCTGTCTACAGACTGTTCACTTGCAGTTGCTCATATTCAGTGAAAAAATTCACATAACGGTAGAATATTGATAAAAAAAGAACACTCAAAAGTTTGCACATTTGGCAATAAAACTTTCATCTAAAATTGCAGCAAGATTCTGAGGTTAGCTGCTCATGAAAGTTTATATTTTGCATCGTAGCCCGTAAACTTTATTAACGTTTTGTCGAGCATATAAAAATCGAGCAAAAGAAAGTCGAGCAAACGATTGTACGCCTTATTGAGCTCGTCGACGAAAGAAGTGTAGCTTCCAGCACGCACTAAAATTATAAATGATGTTATTTGCTACAAACGAGAGACTTTATTTAGGGCCATCTGACCCACCAGTGGGTCAGCAGTTTGTCAGTTGAAAATGGAATGACCCACCGGTGGGTCAGTAGTGCTCATTTAAGTCAAAATCAAAGCATTTAAAGTGGTAGTTGCGTTTTCGAGGTTTTTATGATTTCTATGTATGTAAACTTTGCGCCCACAGGACTCAAGTTATAAAGGATGCTTATACACGAATTTTCGGCACAGTACTGTAAAGGTTGAAATCCCCAGGTCTTTCACTTTTTCGAAATGTCACCTATGGACATTTTTAGAGGGCTTTAACTATAAGAAAACACGATAAATCGTCGGTGCTTCGTTTGTAAGCTATTTTCTCAGTAAATTCAATAGTTATTGAAAAAGTGGGGGATATATGCCTTGGGATTTTAGACGTGTCAAAAACCTTGCTCACTTTCAGCCACAACAGGTAATCGTATGATTCAGAGCTGTGGCGCAAACTTTTTGTAAAAAAAAACTTAAATTTTGGAAAGGACCTATTTTTAAACGCTTGTCCTGAAAAGAAGACCAACGATTGACTTTCAATACACAGCAGATTTTTAGGTAAAAAATAGTTCTACGTCATGCAAAAGACCGCTTGTGATTTTATTTGTAAACGCTGAGCCATGGTTTTCCAAAAAACACCTAAAAAAACAATTACCCCCTTAATTCAGTTCTTTTATTGCTTTTGTTAATATGTATGTGCCTATGTTTGAGGAAATTTAAGAAGCTAAAAAATAAGTCTTGTTGCTGATTTAGATAAATGTATGTATTTTCAGAATAAAGCATTGCAAACGTACCACTTTTTGAAAACACAAGTGTTGTAATCGAGATTTAAGGTCCTACGAGAATGTTATTGCGTCTGGTTGCGCCTAGATTTCTTTTTATTTTTTAAAATTGGGGCTTCCTCTTTCGACTCAACACACCTTTACAATTAATTACCATTCTTGAGTGGATTTGTTTCGGTCCACTGCAGTCTATTAGTTTGCCTTGACTATTTGTCACACTGGCCATTGGAACAGCTGGTAGATGTTTCATTAACTTTGTTTGCTGTATAGTACATTTTGTCTTTTACTTTTAGCGCGACAGATTTAAACTTTGCGGACCAAAGTATCTTCAAAGTTTCTTTACTAGTAACAAAGTAATACAAGTTTTTAACCCTTTGCTGCATAAAAGTTCAAAAATGTTCATAAATTTATATTCCACATAATAAATCACATATCATAAAATCATTCATTTTGAGTCAGGATATGGTCATATTTTTTATGGTCATTTTTTAAGGATTTATGCATAACCTTTATGGTTTTTGCTGTTTTAACGCTTCCAAAAGTGGCTGGATTTGAAAGTGCTACATCGATCATAGGTACAGAACACATGTATCGGATCCTGACCATATAAAACAATTGCAGAAAAATAAAAAATTACAAAAATACCTCCAGGATCACTCCTAAACCACAAACTTCTTTAATTAAGCGACAGTCTAAGGTGTTTTTGGACGCATTGGCTGATCATGTATTCATAAAATTCGCTAAAATGTTCTTTTTAATTGAAAATAACGTTGTAGAATAAATGTAAAGTTAAAAAACTTTTGTGAAGCCCTGTAGCAACCATTTTAATTTACAAACACCATCTAGTGCTGTGTTGAGCAAAAAATAAATAAATTTTTTGTTGTTTTCTGATAATATTGTCAATAGACAGCAATCCACGTCAAGCGAATTTTTTCAAAAACTGCAGAAGTTTTTTTCCTAACAGTTTTATCAATTCTCGACAATTTTCGTGCATAGCATAAGCGAAAACATGGACACATTACTTTCATAATTTAAAACGTTAATATTAATATTTTAAAACTGTTATGTGACTGCGAATAAAAATATGAAATTTTGATACTTAAAAAATCGCCTGCCACTAAAAAACATTTTATTACATCACATATTCTGGAAGTGAAAGTAACCTAAAAGTTTTAAAGCAAAAGTATGTGATGTTATTTTGCAAATTTGATGCGAAACAACACTTTTTGATCTGCGTAGATACTTTATGCGCGTGTTTACTAAAGATGATAAACGTTTGAAAGGCTGAGTCTCGTTATATGTATCTCGAGTGCCGTTATATGTAGCATGAAAACATAAGTTCAGGGTTCGGTTATAGCACGAAGATCCATTCTACAATGTGTTAGTGCACAAAACTAATCATAACTACCTACAAACTTTTGTATACCATTTCTTTGTATTGGCGAAATCTTTTTCCTGTTGTGCCACAGCACAACAGGTCTTTAATTTTGATTTTGGCGTTATAACACTAAACTGTGAAAGAAATTCGTCTGTACGTATGTTTCACTTCAGCTCAAGTGTGTATGTGCGTGTGTCACCTAGAATTACACTGCTAAATTACGCTGAAACGCTGGTAGCTCAGTTAAACACAGCTATCTGCAGTGCAACGATACTTTGATGAAATTTGCAGCTTCAAAAAAGTTAATCAAGGGACAGAATCGAACCATCTGTCCTCAGATTATTAATCTAAAGCGCTGCCGTCTGAACCAACGGGTTCATACACCTTAATCTCAATAACTGAATAATTTTAGTGGAACAGTGCATCACACTCAAGCTTTCAGTAATAATAACTCAGCAAACATTGCTACACTAAACTTATTTCAACATGAATTCTGAAAATATATAATGATCAACGAAATGATCATCAATGAACCAAAATTTTAATAAAGTTGTTGATGTTATCTTAGTTTGTAATCACATAGCACCAGTTGTCATGTTGACTTTAACGATGATGAGCAAGCCGAAATAGCACAGTTGGGAGTGCGTTAGACTGATGATCTAAAGGTTCCTGGTTCTATCCCGGGTTTCGGTCTTTTTTAAACTTATCCTAAATTTGCAGTTTTTAATACGTTTATCTTTTGCCTTACAAAAATTTTTTCCATAAACTAGGAATTAATCTTGAGGATTTTACTTTTCGTTGTTGTTGTTCAAGGCATTTCATGTTGGCCTTAGCGTATGAATGAACGCGATGCTACCAAATTTTACCAAATTTGATCACTGGGTGTTATTGATATAGTTTTATTTTTTCTTTGAAATGTACCTGCAGACTAGAAATTGATTTAATAAACTCCTCAATCAAAAGACGCTCATGACTTTTGAATTAGAATGGTGTTATGATGATAGATTATTTTTTCGTTTGAGAAACTTCTAGCTTGTTTTCACACAATTTGTTGTAGGATAAAAACACCTTCAATATTTTGCATACACAGTTTGCTGAAAGAAAAACTACGTCAATCTTTTATATTACACAATTTGAAGTAAAATAAATGCTGCACAACAGGTATTAGCTGATCCACAGGTCAGCTTACTTGAAAGTGTCGCTTAATACTTACTGAAGGTTTTGCCGCAGATTGGGCTTGTTTTCGAGATATTTTTTGTCAATCAGTAGAATCTATTCAGAACTGTCGACTAAAACTATTGCAATTAGTGACTGCTGATTGAAAAAAATGATTTATTTTTAGCTCAGACATAAAAAGTGAGTGAAACAGAACCAAGTATGTATTTTTTACCTTTTTGTTTTTTCCAAGTAAACGATATCTCAAATGAAGATGAACTGAACCGAATTTAAACTCACACAGCTATTTTTTAATAACAATAATAATTTTTAATAATATTTTTAAGCCAACAAAGCAATTGACGATTGCTGCGAAATTTAGTGATTGCAAACTTTTTTCAAATTTTGCGAACACTAAAAAATGCTAAATTGCTAAAAAATGACATAACTATTTGTCGTTTTAGCTCAAACAGATAACTTTTTATTTCTTTATTCATTTTTATTTATTTGAGTATTTATTTGTGTCTCAAACTAAGATCAAACCAGCCGACTTCAAACTCTGACCACTGCTTTTCATATTTTAATATCAGCTTTTGTAACTTTTGTGTTCAATAGGTACCAATTACGTATTCGGAAACCGTTATAATTTCCTTTCACAACTGAAGCAAAAACAGAAAAAAAGAATGAACCACTGACATGAAGGTGAGTTACACATTTTTGTAACAAAATATAATTGATTGCGCTTGATAGTTGATCCAATATTTTTTCTTGTTTGTGAAAACAATGGTACATTTAGTAAGTTACGAACATACGTTTACTTTGTATTTTTTAAAGTATAATGTTAAAAAATTGCTTATTTCATTAGAAGATTTTATTTTGAATATTATTTCATGTTACTGTAACAGGCTGCTCAGACAGAGTGACACCGTATATAGGCTACTTTGATAAAAAGACACCTTCAGGGCAATATGCTTTAGGAGGTTTAATAGACATCGCACATACGCGTACATGCGTCATATCGTGCTGAGGTTCTCTAGACTAAACCCACCAGTCGAACTGCCAGAGCCAGCCGCTTTCATACCCCGGGCTGAGCTGGTCTTAAAAAACCAGGGCCAATTCCAAAATGGATTAAACGGATTAGATTAAAATTTGTTTTGCCAATAACGGATGAAATCATTTATGAATGCATACGAAATTTGCGGTAGCAATTATTTGTAGCACTTCGCGCTTGTGCACAAAATTTTTCGAGTCTACCTCAACATCAAGATAAGTTATTAGGCAAACATATTTTAATGTAATCCGTTTAATCCATTTTAGGAATTGACCTCAGCTTATGGTGGAATCTGGTGTGACCTTCAGTTTCGCCACATTCCAGACTCAAGCCCTACTCTGGATATTGTAGCTATGTGTTACAACTAACTAACGACTAATAGTACAGCTACGCTTTTTTTTCAGTAGACACTAAAATGAACGAAATCGAAACGAAAACGAAAAAGAAAACGAAAACGAAAGTGAATTGAAGCGAAGCCAACTTTTTCGGCTTGCGCAACAAAGTTTTGAAAAATTTGACGAGCTGTAGACAAATGAAGGCAGCTGCATGCTGCTTGTTTATTCTAATATTTACATGGCGGGGGGTGTCACTTTTAAGTAGACTTTAGTTAGTTGTTATTTAGCTATATATATAATATGTATTGTTTTGCCAACTTAACCGTACGTTGAAATAAAATAAAAGCAAATAAATTAGCACAAATTGATACTTAAACAATACAATACTGACACTCTGCCAGAAACTTTGCGCTATAAGATTTATATTGGTACAAAAAGTATATAAGAGTTAAAAATTTAACATGAAAACTTAAAATCGACGTATATAATTTATAATATCTGTAAAGTCGACTTAGCAGACAAAAATTTAGAACAATGATTAAGTGACACTGCAAAGTAACTCATTATTTAATAAATATTTAACACCTATTTGACGGCACCCTTTTCGAAAAAGTTTTGGAGTGCACTTGTGCTTGAACTCAGCTGCTACTAGACCCTTTGTCGGCTCCAAAGGGCATGCTGGGCAAGCTGTCAAAAATTGACAGCTAAAGAAAACGAAAACGAAAGAAAGTAAGAAATGGAAAGAAAACGAAAGGAAAACGAAAACGAAAACGAAAAAGAAAACAAAAGAAATATCAACTGAAAAAAAGCGTAGCTGTACATACGTACAGTACAGCTCAAAATTAACATCATATGATTCCGGAGTCAGCGTCACTGACTTCATTTTGCAGTCAGTGACTGCAGTCAAACTATTCGCGTCACAGGTCCAACTTACTTCCGTTGGTTTTGAAATTCATTAACTGACTCCGGAGTCGGAGTCAGTGACTGCGGAATCAGCATCACATTAGTCATCACCACTTTCTAAATGGCTTACATGTGTATGCGGATATACATAAATGTGTAGGTATGAGTGTAGCATTTTTTGTGTTAGTGATGACTAAGGTGATGCTGATTCCGCAGTCACTGACTCTGATTCCGGAGTCAGTTAATGAAAATCAAAACTAGCGGAAGTAACATTGGACCAGTGACGTCAATAGGTTGACTGCAGTCACTGACTGCAAAATGAAGTCAGTGACGCTGACTCCGGAATCATATGATGTTAATTTTGAGCTGTACTGTAATGTAAAGTCTCTTTCTGTCATGGTCTCTTGGTTACGGATAAGCCAAAAAACCCTAGGTTTCGGTTAAGGGTGAGTCGGTTAAAACCTTCGGTATTGGTTGGGAATCGTTCTTGATCGTTCGAGAAACCCTGTGGTTGCGGGTGAGCCAGGAAACCCTGAGTATGATGTGATTGAAGTAGGCTTGGAGTCCTACGTGCTCCGCCCTTGAGGCATTGGGTTCGCCCCGGGAGCATGAGGATCTACCGAGTATCGTTGCAGGGTCGCAACGATGTTCAAAGAGGAGAGTTGAAAATGAGAATTAAGGCCTATGAGACTCGGGGGCTGTAGTGTAGTGGTAGCATTCTTGTCTTCGAAGCAAGCGCCCGGGTACGAATCCAGGCGCCTCCATTTTTTTGTTCTTTCTAAATTGGGGCCTCCTTTTTCTTTCAACACTTGAATCTGAACTTTATCGTCAGCTACTTTGCTGAAAATAGTTTGTATCCAATCAAGCAACATAGTGTGATGGGGTTACAACAAATAAAATGTCTTTGTTTTAGCTTATGCTACTTCTATTTCTGCCCCTACTTGCTGGCTGCACAGCGTTTCATCTCTATCTATGGCCCACAGAAACTTTACGACAAGTGTCTCTTCGCTCATTTGCCAATAGACCTTTCTCACAAAGCTTATCTACAACAGATAGGACTCGATATAACCGAATCAAAGCTGTGATCAATCGATCTCAGTGGTTTATTATTCCTGCGAGTTTCGATTTCTAGTGTTGATTCATAACTAAATCTCAGTGTTGGTTTTTTGAAGGATGATTGATCTGTCTTGTTCATATAAATAGAGTTATATTTGAGAAATCCTTTTGTAAATAGAAAATTAGTTGCTATTAAGGCAAGTTACGTTAAGTTTTAAGACTTTTAAGGTGGTAAATTCTTGGTTTTTTCCACCCTTAAAAAACAGCTGGGTTGTCTGTTAATGATTTTGTTATTGTTAGGCTGGGCATTTGCGTACAAACTATGTTCTGGATTGTTAAAAAACAACCAGTTTTGAATGCAAAATAATTCTAGGAAACACAAATTAGCACCTTGCTACTTGCTTTCAATAATTATAACATAATTTTGATCCCCTTTTCCGCAGAAGCAGTGTAGTAACTGATAATATCCAATAATTAAAGAACCTAAAATTAGTGAATAACGAAACGGAATTACGAAGCATGTCATTATAAAAATTTGCATATCTACTAAATCTTTTTTATTAAATTTTAATTCCTCCCGTTTTCTAAATCACGCTATTTTGCTTAGATTGAATAATACCTGCAAATTACAATCTTGTTAAAACGCATGTTCAAAACATATAATTATCGCTCAGTATAATTAATTTCTACTTAAAATTACCGTAGTCAATAATTAAAGAGCCAATAATTAATGAATAATAATCCCAAATTTAATTGTAGCCATGCTCATTCATACTCATGCTATTTCACCAGAGTTGAGTAATACCTACACCAATTAAGAATTTCCTACGACTGTCCAAAACACATACGCATATTATGCAATTTCCGATGAAAAATTATTAATAAAGTTGAAATGTTAATCACAAAATTATGGTTACGAATTTTATTGTTGGTCACAAAATAGAAACAACAAGTAACAACAACAACAACAACATCTCCCGGCGGGATATTTTGGTCCCGCTGTTTAGACGCGGTCCTCCTTGCCCAGCTTCAGGCAGGCCATTGCAGGAAACTAGCCACGTACCGGGCGGTTATAATTCCTGGTTCGGACCCGATCTGCCGGCGCTGCAAGGAGGCCCCTCAGACCCTGGAGCACTGGCTGACGACATGCTCTGCACTGGATGCGACGCGGACAAGACTGTTGGGGACGCCGTCTCCCGACCTCACTATACTCTTCAGTGACCCGAGGGGTGTGGTCGCGCTGGAGCGGGTCTCTCTCTGATCCGTGGCGCGTGGGACCGCTACAACAACAACAACAACAACAACAACAACAACAACAACAACAACAACAACAACAACAACAACAACAACAACAACAACAACAACAACAACAACAACAACAACAACAATAATAATAACAACAATCAAACACAAAGCAAGGCACAGATAGAGGGCAAAGTTGCACAGAATAAAAACACGTTGTACAAATGTTTCTCAAAGTATGGTCCAGGACTATTTTCATGGTCAAAGAAGTGGACCAATACGGTTTTGTATAAATTTTTCCAAAGTGAAAAGATGCAATTTTGACACCTTGCATCGATTATTAGTTGCGTCCTGGTAAAAAACGCTAGTTTTTTCACGGGTATGGACTGCATGTCAGAATACTGGCGGATTAGTAAGGAAAGTTCAGTTGAAAAAACGGCGTTTTTGACACATCATGCCTTTTAGAGTTGTAAGTTGTAACATATCACCTTTAGGTCTCCTCCCTTTTGCCTTACGTACATACATAACATTACAGTAGCAGCCTAGGCTTTAAAACCCACCTGACTTTCATCAAGAGTACATAATAGCGTCTCACTTTATATAGAAGAAGAGTGAGACACTCTCCAGCCTGCCTGTGTTCTAGCACAGGCAGATGCGCTTGTCGTTTTCAGGCTACATGTTGACATTCTATGCAACATGTGACTGGCCAATCAGCGCGTAGATTCCATGCGTAACACACTTTAGTATATAATCGCTGATGCGTTGATAAGCATTAAGATAGAGTTAAAAGCTTAATAACTCATTATTTATTCATAGTCTGCTTGCAAAAACATTAAAAAAAGTTTGCAAATACCTCTAGGGATATTTTGGCAAACTTTCAGCGAAATAGAGTGAGAAACTTTTGAGATATAAACTTTTCTGAATTTCTTCAAAGTTTCTCAATCAATTTCGCTGAAAGTTTGCCAAAATATCCCCAAAGGTATTTGCAAACCTTTTTTAATGTTTTTACAAGCAGACTATGAACAAATAATGAATTATTAGCCTTTATCCCTATCCCGTTTTATGATTGGAGCACGTGCACAGGCGTCGGCCAATCAGAGAATAGAAGCTCGCTTCTGATTGGCCGGTGACATGTTGCATAGAATGTCAACATGTAGCCTGAAAACGACCAGCGCATCTGCCTGTGCTAGAACACAGGCAGGCTGGAGAGTGTCTCACTCTTCTTCTATATAGAGTGAGACGCTATTATGTACTCTTGCTTTCATCAACACCAATCTGGCGCTCTGAAACATGACATTCTAAAATCTGGCAAAAAAAGATGCGCCACTTAATTATTTCAGTGGCATGACTTCTCGACTACTTGCTGTACCCTTGATTGTCAAAATCTATTCTTTTCGTAACGAAATCACATGTTTCGTTTTGTCAAGTGGTGCAACAACTATTTTTGTCAGACTTTAGTCACCTGAACTTCAAATTGGTTTTTCAGGAAGTGTAGATCTTGGTACTTAGTGGTTAAGTCTTTGACCTACTGCTACAAAAATACTCCAGAGTTAAGTACATGAGTGATGACGCAAATGATTCTCAACTTAAGGTCGACTAATTTAGTTAATTTAAAACTTTTATCGGCATATCGGCCTGCATTGCACCACACCACACCACAATAGTGTAGGCAAAAATAAAGTAATTACGCTGGTTGGTTTTTTTCGATCACACTGGAATTTTAATTTTCTTTTTCTTTTATCCACCAATTAAAATAAATAACATACAAATACCAACAGAAATTGCTATACAAAACCCTAGAAATGAGGAAAACATCTTCGGACTATTTTTTTCCTGCTTTTTGTCGGTAAACACATAAAATCGCGTTTTGTCCAGGGTCATCAGTAAGTTTCCAATAGTGGTCATAATTTATGCCAAAATACACCATCACATTAAGCAGTTAATTTAGTAAATTCATTAGTCAAAACGTACCCGTCGTACCTCACCAGATATGTTTGTTGCCAAATTTTGGTCAAAAATTGGCGATCAAAACAAAGAATTGCAAGATGCTTGGCCATGTAATACAGTGCATTGGTATTTCCCTATTGAATGTCCCACATCACCAAAAAACGCAAAGTGAAAGCTAAAATGGACAATCTGATACCGATTGGCGTGTCACATGCAGTCGGTTTCAAATACAAATGCCGCTTGGCGTCTGGTTTTATAGCCCAGACGCGTCGGATGACATCACGTTCTGACTTGTATAACCCGACGCCAAGTTTGCTGTTTTTTTAAGCAAGGTTTAATGTCATTGTGTTGAAAGGAAAAGAATGCCCCAATTTAAGAGAATGAAAGAAATGGTGGCGCCGGGATCGACTCCGGGCCGCCTGCTTCGAAGTCAAGCATGCTACCACTATACCACAGCCCCGAGTCTCATAGGCCCTAATTATCATTTACAACAATTGAATGCCAAGTGAAACTCGCTACAAGTTGGATGCAAAACGCACGCTTTACGAGTGAAGTTAACTTAATTTAGGATAAATTTCGTTGCGCCATGCTTGTAATGCTGAGGATATTCTTCGAATATAGAACGCGGCGCCAACATTTATCATTGCTAGCAGTTTCAAGCAAATAAATATGATCACTCTCAGTCTCATTTTTTAGCTAAACTCCGACAACAAAAGATGTGTCACTTATTTCAGTGGCATGATTTGCGCGACTACTTGTATTCTATTCTTTCCGAACGAAATCACACACGTTTTCTCATGTGGTGCAACTATTTTATTGTCCGACATTAGCAAAGTCTGCACTAATAGTTACACGTAGGTATACCCGTTACAGGGTAAAAACTATAAAGTATACGTAACATCATTCCACGTAACATGGTACATACATATTACAGACTGAAGAGCTGGACTGTGCTCGTGAATCCTGTTTCATACTTTCATGTACAACAGCATAATGCTTTTGAAACATATTTCACAACACAAAAAATTTCAGTTTAATTCTAAAAAAGAAGTAATGAACTTGAGCAGCAAATTTTCTGCAAAAGCAGTGGTACTTACTACATACATAACTTAAACGACACTTTGCTGAGCCACTCTACATTATGTAGATTACATATTACCAAGAGTACATATATTACTAACATGTATGTAGCCATGGCGTAACACGCGTCGTTGGCAATGATATTCTATGTCAACCATGTCCTGGTTCCAATTGCTGATATATAATTTGCGAAACATTGTACCAACAGGTTTCGTAGCAACACTGTTCAATGAGATTATTGCGAACATGTTTTGTATGATCTGACAAACGTCGCACATGCTAGTTGCTAGTCGTTAAATATGTATACTTATTTTTATTGTATTTTACGTACGTGTACATGATATACACACCCACACAACCAGTGGTTTTTCAAGACCTGCCAGCAATTATACATAATTTTACATGCAATCAGAGAAGACGATTGCAATATAGCATATACGCGGCGCTTGAGGCGGTAGAAAACGATTGAAATTCTTTTCTTTTCTAGATTTATCTAGACATTTTCATTTAAATGAAGTTCTATGGGCTTTTCATACGAAAACTAGTATTTCTTAACACCACTTGTCTAGTCAACCTCTGCACTTTTGGTTATTTTCCAATTTAATAAATAAACAAACATAACGGCTTCAAGTATGCATTAAGCCTTAGTTGGTCTTACTGTGTATGTTAAATACTTGAATAAAACTAGTAAATTCAATGTTGGTCCGCAGTTTGTCGCAATTAAAAGGGCATGCTGAATCTTAACCTAACCGTACCTATAATTTAAGTTATTAACTGTAATTAATTATGTATAAATTAATTGGTCGTGTTCAGTCAATGTTTAGGTACAAAAACGTGAGGTTGACAGCATCAGGCGACTAATAGCACGCAACGAAACTCGAGTTACATTAGAACGTCCTGCAAAGATTTTGTTGTTTAGTTGTCTATTCATGTAAAAAACAGAACTACAGCTACGCTTTTTTTTCAGTAGACACTAAAATGAACGAAAACGGAACGAAAACGAAAAAGAAAACGAAAACGAAAGTGAATTGAAGCGAAGCCAACTTTTTCAGCTTGCGCAACAAAGTTTTGAAAAATTTGACGAGTAGAGGATAAATGAAGGCAGCTGCATTTTGCTTGTGTATTCAAATATTTACATGGCGGGGGGTGTTCTCTTGAATTGACTTCAGTTACTTGTTATTTATTTGTAGTATTTTGTAGGTAACATTATCCGTAAATTGAATTAATATTTGCCTATATTGATACAATAATAACAGTGACTTAACACTATTAAGTACAAACAGTACGAATTAAAAATTTAAATTTATAAATTAAAAATTTAAAAACTTTAAAATAATTTACAGTTCTTGTACCAAATCTGTAATGTTGAAATAGCGGACAAAAATTCTGAACAATATATTAGTATCGTTAAAAAGTAACTCATTATTTAATAAATTTTTAACGCCTATTTGACGACACCCTTTGTGAAAAACTTTTGGAGTGCATTTGTCCTTGACCTCAGCTGTTACTAGACCCTTCGTCGGCTCCAAAGGTCATGCTAGGCAAGCTGTCAAAAGTCGACAGCTAAAGAAAACGAAAACGAAAGAAAGAACGAAAATGAAAGAAACGGAAGGGAAACGAAAACAAAAACGAAAATGAAAACGAAAGAAATATCAACTGAAAAAAAAGCGTAGCTGTAGCTACCTTAATTTGCAAAGTGCTTGTAGTTTGACACTTATGTACCTTCAGTATTTGGCAGTTTAGC
>JASANF010014869.1:0-25552 GCA_030248245.1 Trissonchulus sp. WLG1_4
TAGGGTTGTTTTGATGTGGCTTTTTTCAATTGATTTGATTTGATTTGATGTGGGGGTTGTAAAATTAGTTTTGATTTGATGCAGCCTTCCTGAAAAGCAATTGATTTGATTTGATTTGATGTGAGAACCTAAATTTTCAATTGATTTGATGTGAAAAAAATTTTAGATTGTAGTTTTGATGCATTTTGATGCAGTTTTGATGCAGTTCTGATGCGATATATTATTACGGTATTCTGATGTGATATTAAATTACGGTGTTATACCAAAACTAATGAATTTTTGAATTCGCAATCAGATCATTAGCACGGCAGGCCACTGCTAGTTCTAAGCGCGACTCAGTGTGTGACCGGCCGAAATGCCCTAAATATATACAGTCACCGGCCGGCCGGTTAAAAACACCAGTCGGCCGGTCACATTCCACCGATGGACTAAATTAGGCCGGCATGAAACCGTGACAGTCTAAGTTAGGCCGAAATGACACTTTAGATTTGGATGAGGTTGCTTTTCTAAAGTTTCTGCCGGGCCGGCAGAACCCTGACACTATAAAAGCTGACATTCAGACTGGTTCTAACTGGACTACGATTAGTGGTTAGTGGTGGGTGGATTGATGAACCTCACAAACTTTAGTGCGGCTTTATTTATTTTTAAAATACCTGCAGGTGAAATTAGGCGAACTTTACCCAAGTTAATGTAAACTCGTATTCTCAGTGACTAAAGCCAACGTGATATGTAGCTGAGGCTACACTCAAGAATCAGGTAAAAACAGTGCTTTAACTTATTTACTACACGTAAATAAACAAGCTTAATTATTTATTAACATGCAGTTGTACAATACAGAACATACAGTAATACAAGAAAGCAATGAGTCATGCTAGCTAGTCTAATCGATTAGTCGAACCAAATGTTTTTAGTAACTGACAATAGGTCTATGGTGCTGTCTTCTATGTAGCCGTCTTTCGCTGTCTCAGATCTCCACCGACCGTGTCTTTTGAATAGGCGGTCAAGGACGCCAGAATTGGCGGCAGCAGTTGCTCCACCCGCTCGAAATGAGTGCAGACCATATGATGCAGCTTCATAACCCAGGTGTAAAAGTAAATGTTTAAAGCTGTCTCTAATTCTAGTATAAGTTTGAGTTTTACTGAAGTCCGGAACGAAATTTTTCAAGGATGGTGACCAGAAAAGTTTTGGAAAGACGGGTGATGACAAAAGAAAACCTTCATGAACTTTTAATCAGCTCAAATAATTGTTGATAATTTTAATCGGACAATATGACCCTTCGCTGGGTGCGATTAAAATTGTATTTCCTTTACGATATTGGTCTGTCTTGCTGTGCCTAATTGTCACAACAATACAGTCAGACTGAAAGTTAATATCATTCCACGTCAAATTTTTTGATTCATCCCAGTGGAGAAATGCACAATACGAAATAACACAGAACGCTAACAGCTGCAAGTTCTTGATGGTTGCCCCACAGATGTCGAGTTTTTGGCAAATGTCTTTTAGCAAGGAACGGGAGACTGCCTTTTTCTTTAGCACTGGTTTTGAAAAAAGTCTCTTTGCCCCAGATATAAAGTTTTTAGACATCGGAGAATGGCTAGGGCTTTGAAAACCGCAAAAGGCATGTGCCCACCCAATAGCTGCAGTGGAGCATTGCAAGACTGGAATTGAGCTATTCGATTGGAGCTTTTGCGACAGATAGGCGAGAAGTGTTTCAGGCGTCGAAGGAAGCCAGCAAAGGCCTTTTTTGGTACAAAACGACTTAAATTTTTTGAGGTTAGTGGTGTAAGTGGCGAGAGTATTTGGAGCGCGAGAGTGATCAAGACAGTGCTTGATAAAAGCAATGTCTTTTTTAGGGCAAATAGTTTTGAGTTTGCGGAGCCAACGAGATTCCTGCAGCAAACCTAAACAGGAAATATAACTTTTAGCGTAATTAAGCTAAACGCTAAAAAACTCCGGTATGCGGGTTGGGTGGGCGGGCAAATCTACTTAACTGCTTAACTGCTTGACCGAGCAATTTCGAAAGGCGAGCACTTGCTTTGCTAGCAGAACATGAACTGATCTCGGTCAGGCAATATTTTCGAGCCAAAATATGGCGTGCTCTGATTGGTTCAAAATGGTAACATTTGATTGGACGAATAACGAATCCGTTTTTAATTGGCCATTACGAAATGGCGCGATAACCGTAGTTATGCCTGATTGGCCAATTCAAATGTGGCCCGATATGGAGCCATATCGGGCCACCCGATCAGTACGATGGATGGCGTGGTCGGCAGAGAACAAAAATTTCGGCAAAAAGCCAAAGAACGTATTTCGGCAAAAAGCCAACGAGTACATTTTTCGGCAAAAAGCCAAATCATAATTAAGCTAAATTTATTTACTACACGTAAATAAACAAGCTTAATTATTTATTAACATGCAGTTGTACAATACAGAACATACAGTAATACAAAAAAGCAATAATTATACATATGAACTGCAACAAAGTCGAGGAGCTGGTTTCATGGAATAGTCTATCAGCAAAGCACAAACTGCGGAAGGAAAAGGAAACCTGAAAACGCTAGGAGTTGAGCCTTCCACAAACACCGCATTCCCTGGTTTGAACTCCACATAGTCTACAAGAGCGGGGGACAGTAAAATTTCTTTCACAAACGGCCAAAAACAGGCACTTTCCCATTTAGGTAAGACTAGGATGGCCTTAGCTTTAGAGTTTTGTAAGTGCCTCAGCGTTTGAGGGATAAGATTCACCGGGGGGACAAGCCAAGAGAAAGTATCCTCCCAAGTGATTGTTAAGGAGTCTACATGTTCTGTTCCTTCTTCGTAAAAACGGGAATTGAAACGGTCACACTTTTTGTTTTGTGAATTTGCGAATCTGTCTATTTCTGGTCGACCCCATCTCACCGTGAGTAGACTAACGACGGCTGGGTGAACGCCCCAGTCGTCGTAATCAATTACTTTACTAAGAGCGTCAGCGGCAACGTTTTTGTTACGAGGGAGCCACTCACAGCGCAATTCTACAGAGTTCGAGACGCATGACTCATGAATTTCAAGCGCAAGTTTTTGGAGATGAGCTTTCGAGCTCCCAGCTTGCACAATCGCTTTCGCTGCTTGAGAATCTGTAAAAATCGAAA
This sequence comes from Trissonchulus sp. WLG1_4, assembly GCA_030248245.1. Lineage (NCBI taxonomy): Eukaryota > Metazoa > Nematoda > Enoplea > Enoplida > Ironidae > Trissonchulus > Trissonchulus sp. WLG1_4. Next base: position 3,129 of record JASANF010014869.1, read on the forward strand.
CTTGTTTGGAATTTATTTGTGATGAAAAGGTTCTAACTGCAAACAAAATAGCTAATAATTCGCGATACGTACTACTCTGTAATTTTTGACTTTTTGTCAAGTCTCTACGAGCATAGAAACTGCTGTTAGCGACTTTACAGACCGCGCCAAGCGCGAAGCTGCTGGCATCAGAATTAATAACAGCTGGAAGTTGACTAAAATCGCCGTGAATTTTTTGACACTTCAAGTTTTTTAAATTTTCTAGCCAAAACTTTAACTCTTTCACAACATCATAGTTCATATCTAGAACACTGTCCCAAGTCAAACATAAGTTAATAGCGGCATAACATTGACGGGTGAAAAGGCGAGTCACAGGGCCAAGAGCGAGACCAAAAGATATAATTAAACCAGTGACGCTCGCTAAATCTCTAGCCGAAACAATTTTTGAAGTTAATACTTTTTTAATTTTTAACTCTGCCTTCTCAATTTTTGAGCTGGGCACAGAAAATTCGAACTTGTTCAAATCAATCAAAAAACCAAGCCATTTTAAAGCTGGTACCGGAGCCCACTCACTTTTTTCGTTTGAGATGAAACCAGCAGCTAGGAGAGTAAATTTCATATACAGACTGTGTTTTTGGGCTAATAAAAAATTACCACAAACACCCAACCCATCATCTAAATACACAATGCACCTGATTCCCTGAGAGCGCCAATGTTTAACGAGAGGTCTCATAATTTTTGTAAAAATATAGGGACCGAGTCCCAGACCAAAAGGAAGCACGTTGTAAACGTAAAAGCGAAGCTGCCCGTTCGTGGGCCATGCAAAACCGAGATACTTTCGATCATCCTCAGCAATTTCAATATGATAATATCCTTTTTTAATATCGAAAGCAAACAGAAAACCACTTTTTTCGAGATACTGCCGACCCGTTCGTAGGTCTTCAAACTTTATTTTTCGTTTTGGAATATGTTTATTTACGTAGCGCAGGTCACAAATTAATCGTTTTTTACCGCAAGACTGAATGTGAACGGAAAGCGGATTTACTACCTTCGGGGGAGTAGAACATTCAGAAATATATCCCGCAGCTAACATTTCATCGACTGAATTTTTAACAAAATTTTCATGGTCGTGCGAGCTACGATTGTTTTTAAAAAAGGCTGTTCTCGGGTTTGAGGCAAAAGGAATTTTGTATCCACTAGTTACAGTGTCTAAAAGAAAACCCTTCACGCCAATTTTTTGCCAAAATTTTGCACATGTTTTCAGTCTCCCTCTCACTGACTCAGCCGTGCCAGATTCGGCACATAATTTGTCAATATGAACGGCATCGGACATCTCGAGTTTGTCAATGTCGAAGGGGAACTCACAGTCTATTATATGGTTATTCTCCGTTCGGCTTCTTTTCGAGAGGACGGGTTCCTGGTCCGAGGAGGGCCAAGGGTCGGCTCGGACATTCTGTCGACCAGTGTCCCGGTTGCCAGCAGTGATAGCAAACGTCGAAGGAACGGGGGTTTTGAAGCAGCCTCTTGTCCTGAAATAAAATACAAATCAACAGCAACCAAGGTGTGTTTTTTTTAAACCGCAATTTTAGTTTAAACGACAGCGTGTTCAATGGCTCTCAGCAATATTCATATGCAGCTTATGCTAAACTGAGCCAAATAACTTTTTTTTTTGTCATAACTTCAATATTATCTAATATAAAAATAATAAAAATTTTAGACTAAATTTAGTTCGTTCCATTTCGTCTCAAATCATTTAGATAATTTCAAAATTACATACGACTATCAAGTCAGCGAGACGTCACTTGCACTTTACCTGGTAGACTGGCGAAGTTCGAGCGTAGGGGTGGGCCGCCTGAAACGGCGGGCGGAACCTGCGTGGGAATCCGAAGTAGCCGGCAGGGGGAAAGTATGGAGGCGGGGGTTGGACGACTGGAGCTGGCGGACCCCAACTCTGGGGAGGTCCGGGGGCGTCGGGACTCGTGGCGCGAAAGGAACGGAAAGTGCGAGGCTGAAAATTTTGAAATCTAGTGTCATCGGTTTTGCGCTTGCGATCGGCCTCAGCAATCGCTTTTTGAATTTTTCGTTCGTCAGCCTCGTCATCTCCAAGGCACACATTACCCCCCTCGTAGGCGTCAACAGCGCCCCAACCGTGGATGTCCGCGATGCGGATAATTTTTAGCCGGTGCCCAATTTTTTCACTGAGGCGTTCAAAAAACAATTGGATTTTATCCGGGTCAGGTTTAGAGGAACGCATTTCAGCGAGAGCCTCGTCTGTCACAGACTGCAACTCAAAGTTATAGTCATACATTTTCTGAAGGCGTTGCGTTTTTAACGCCAATTTTTGTCGGGTTTTAGACGGTTTTGCAACGCTAGGGAGCTGTTTTTGAAGTTCGTTTCGAATAATAGACGCGATTGCTTCGGGGGACATGGTCGACGGGGCAGCAGGACCAACGGCAGACGGGCCAGGACCTTGCCCACCTGTGTCGTCAGGAGGAGGGCTAGACTCCATGGGGGCACCGCGACAAGAACAAATACTGAAATTTACTTAACTGCTTAACTGCTTGACCGAGCAATTTTGAAAGGCGAGCACTTGCTTTGCTAGCAGAACATGAACTGATCTCGGTCAGGCAATATTTTCGAGCCAAAATATGGCGTGCTCTGATTGGTTCAAAATGGTAACATTTGATTGGACGAATAACGAATCCGTTTTTAATTGGCCATTACGAAATGGCGCGATAACCGTAGTTATGCCTGATTGGCCAATTCAAATGTGGCCCGATATGGAGCCATATCGGGCTACCCGATCAGTACGATGGATGGCGTGGTCGGTAGAGAACAAAAATTTTGGCAAAAAGCCAAAGAACGTATTTCGGCAAAAAGCCAACGAGTACATTTTTCGGCAAAAAGCCAAATCATAATTAAGCTAAATTTGTTTTGCAGCTAAAAATGATGTGTTATGCAAATATTTGACCTCAACAGTAGACGCTAGCTGTATTTCCGACTTTAACTTTAGCCTTACCCACAGAATTAACTTTACTTAACTTTCCCAGCGGTAAAATTAGTTTACAGGGTAACTTTACCTGCTAGTAATTTTGAGAATACGGCTAGTGACTACTTGTACTGACCCAATACAGAGCTTAGTAATAAATGTCAGACAAACATACGACACTATAGCAATAAAAATTAACCATTAAATTAAAAATAATAATCAAAATTTGATACATACACGACTAAAAAACGAACGGAAATCGCGCGTAATTTAAGATTTAACAGTACAAAAAGAACTAGTCAAGTGGCTACAATACAACAGGTTTTGACCGGTCAGGGGACCCTCTTTTCTAGGCAAAGGATCCTTTAATCTAGGCAAAAGACCCTTTATTGTGTTAATTCAGGGACCCAAATTAGCTTAGTAACATGAAAATCTCAATTTCAAAAATTTTACCCTTGAGTCCCACTAGGGGGGTGCTGATGGGGTTCGTATTAAAGTCCACGACAGTCCTAGGCAAAAATAGGGCCCCGATTTGTGTTCAAGGACCCAAATAGCCCCCAGAGACAAGTTTTGTCCAAATCTCTGACAAAAATTTTCAAGTTCACAAGGATTCCCACTTCCTGTTTTCTTAAAACCGCTGTTTTTGTGGGTCACATGACCCGGCCCCGTGGGGTCAGGGGGCCATCAATGTGGGGGGCACAATGACTCAAGGGGGGAAATCTTCTGCCAAAGGTTGGTCCATATCCATGAGGTATTACTTTAAAAAACCGCTTACAAACAAACCACCCCACGGAAACTATTAACATTTTGCCTTTGCTTCGCAATGGGTTGGCAACCCAACAACACCGTTACTGAGGTCTATTTAACAAGACAACATGTATATGGGTGTGAAAGCGTGTGCCTACTGTCTGGAGCTCACGCTACATCAAAACTGCATCAGAACTGCATCAAAACTAACAATTTCGGACAGTTTTGATTTGATTTGATGTTCAGCAGGAAAAATCCAATTGATTTGATTTGATGCGAAGGCCGGAAAATTAGTTTTGATTTGATGCACCACATTTTCAAAAGCAATTGATTTGATGTGCTGCATCAAAAATCAAAACCGCATCAAAACTAGTTTTGATTTGATGCAGTTTCCACATCAAAACAACCCTAGAAAGAAGTAAGAGTTAATCATAGATGTGGAACTGTGGGTTTACAAGTGAGTGCAATGATTGCTAATGTAGGGCTTTGCTTAATACAACAGTCAATCAAAACATAATGCTAACATTAAACTTTTTAATTGAATAAGCAAATTATGAACATTATAACAGGTTGCATAAATAAAAATATTAAGCAATAAGAAAAGTCAAGAAAAACGGATCAGAGTAAAATAACAAATCGACATATATAACCATTTTTCAAGCATAACGATGTTCCTATTATGCCTTGAAGTGCCCATTCAATTTGGGGACAAAAATAGCGCCTCTATGTACGGTACCCCCCATCACGAAGAGTGTCGTACTGTTCCTATGAAGAAATGTTGTTAAAATAGTCGACAAAGTTGAAGGTAACATTTTGTTTCTAACAAGCCATTACATGGTAACATGGGTTTGATTCTATGGTATTGTTTAACCCTTTGCTGCATGAAATTTCAAAAATGCATTAAGTCCAGTCATTGGCTGGGTTTTGATCCGTCACCACAGACGGAGCCTACGTCACAGGGGCAGCTTTGTGGCAGGACTGTGTGACTTTCGTCACCTAGCACTTGGCCACCGGCTCGCTACCTAAGGATATCTTAAGCCTAGTTCATAGTAGTGCGGAAATGTCCGTAGCTGTCCGTGTCTGAGTCCGTGTCCGTGTACGGAAGGTTGTCCGTAACATTTGTCCGTGTCCGTGTCCGCAGCAGCATTAATTCATACTTCTACGGACACTCTACGGACACTGAGTATGCCTAATAAAATAACGCCTACCCATTCTGCAGAGTACCAAGCGTGTAAAAATGCAAGCTTGGAAAAATCAATAAAAACGTTCTAAGCACACTAGAATGAAGCTGCTGAGCTGAAATTACTACAAATTTAACATTATTTTACTATGTGCGGAGGAATTTTATATACACGCACCTGCACGTGACTATAAAGGCTATAGTCTGATTGGCTAATTCCTTACGGACACGGACAAAAGTTGAACTGAATTCAACTTGACTTCCGGACATCCGGACAGCGTTTACGGACACTCACGGACAAGTTCTTACGGACATCCGGACAACTGTGAATCAAACTGCTCTTACGGACACGGACACGGACTCGGACTCGGCCAGCCCTTACGGACAACTATGAACCGGGCTTTAGGCATCCTCGTGAAGTTACCGATTCTGTGAAACATAAAGCCGACAGGTTTCACTAGTGTAAGATAGTGCAATTTTTACACTTATGTAACAGTATGCGGGAAAAGGTTATATGATAGTGACTAAACTAACAAAAAGGTGTACAACTGATGGTTCAATTTCATTATAGTATATGACACTCATCACCTGGCTGCATAGAATTTCGATACATGAAGATTTAATTACCTGCCATATACTTTTGTAAACATTACCTCGTTGACTCCACTAAAGTAACAACAACAACAATTATATTAGAATTGATTTTTGTCATGTCTACTGCTTAACAGTTTTAGCTTTTCATCGGCACATATTCTAAGCATTTGGTTCGGCGTCGGCTTTGCTACAATAAGATGGATCTTTGGCTTTGTCAGCGTAGACTGCAGCTTCCGGCTCAACAATCATTGCGCTAGTACACAAATCCATGTGAAGTTTCTTGCCACTAATGCTGCCTAAAACATCAAGTGCAAAATACCTATGTAAGATCTAACTGTGCTATTCAACGACCAATTTTTGACCACGCATGCAACAATTCAATTTATTACGACCGCAATGTAGGAGTAGCTATTTTTATGCACAACAAAAAAATATGCATGAATATTGAATAGTATAAAACTATTTTTTTTGTATTTTTTGTATTGTATTTTATATAATGTTTTTTTATTGTATAAGTTTTTTGGTAGGTACATATATTTTATACTAGAATGAACAGTTTTCCGGACGACTCAACTTTCGACTCGCCCATTTGACACGATGAAGTATTTCATGCCATTCTAGTAGTAATAAATTCCTGAGGGTGGTAATTATACTACAATAGTAAATTCTGGGCCAGTTTTTTGTACGAACTGGTACCATTTAGCAATCACATTTTAGCTCAGAAATGATAAGCATAGATTTATTATTTTCATTAACTACGAAGTTACCTATCAAATCTTCATCCTAATTTTTTCGTCATTTGACAATTTGACTAGTAATTTCTTCAAGAGTCAATATTGATAAAGTATATAAACCACAATGTAAAATTCAACAGATTAATACATACCTGTGATAAAGTATTGCTTCCCAACCTGTAGATTGACCCCACACAATGATGAGGTTCCAGCAGTATAAAGGGATACTTTTCCAGTTCTTCTGTCAGCCTGCACACGCTAGAATACCAAAACCAATATTTCTAACAATACTATATCCAGGTATCCCTGAGATGGATCAAAAAGTTTTTTAGCTTAAGAACTAAACTAGCTTTTAGTAACGTTCTAAAAAATGCTAGTAGGATTCTATTATAGTGCTAACTGGTAAGCCATTGCAATTGATCCAAAGAAGATAAAACAGTTACAACGTTGTCGCCATGCAGGGAACTTACATTCTTGCCTTTGAGCACTTCCTCCAGTACCACCGAATAAACTTTGCAGGAAAAGCAGTTCACATCATTAGGATTGTCTTCACTAACTACTTTTCCCAGAATAGCTAAAATGTTATAGTCGACAGTTTATCGCAACAGCAACTCTATGCTAAAGCGGATTTTTAGCTCTCCAACCTATCCTATTTCTAATACTAAAATGACAATTTGGCAATTTTTTAGACCATTCGAGCAAACTACTAATGTGTAGTAAAATTCGGTGGGGTTTTAACAGATCTATACAGTTTCCACAATAATTGCTTAATTTTAAGCGCATTATTTTTGCGTACTTGCATTATATTTTGGGGTCTGCGCCGTGGCTGATGAACACCCCAAAATTTTATTTAACTGCCACCTACCTACCTAAACTATTTTTTCATACTGCTAAAATAACACGTAGTATCACAATTAATGTTTGGCTAATAATTCCGGAAGTATTTCGAGTTTTCGACATAAGATCTGGGAAATTGACTCAAAGTTTTAAGATTTAAACTAAAAAAATTAGTAGCGTAAATATATATACTTACCATAATCGGCATGGTTGCAAAACTTCTCTTGCACCGACATGTACATACAACTGCATCCAAAAACTGCAGCAAAAACACAAAACAAGGAACAAATCGCTAGGGCTGACTTCATTGCAATAGTATTAGCTGAAATTAAACTTCAAACTTTAAAAACGGGCATTAAATACAACAAACTAAATATGTTAACCTGTTTTGTACTGTCATTCGACCTACTTTATTTAGACAGTTGTTAAGCTACTGTTTTTTCGCAAAAGATAATGCTCAAAAATTTATAAAAATGTAAACAATAATATTCAGGAGCCTGAATAAACAATAACAGACGACAGCTGACTCAGTCACTGTTCTGAACAGTCAACAGTCATCCGGTTATTATTCTGTACTTCTTCTGGATACTTAATTTGCATATCTGCTGCCGCTCTTGCAGTTGCTCATTGACTCACGCAACAAAAACTTTATAGAAACGCTGACTTTCTCTGCACCAGACTGCATATCGCAGTCGGCACTTATGGTTTTAGCTTCACAGACCTTCTTTACAATTCAAACATTCATTACTTGAAAATTTGAATGCTTGAAGGTCGAATTCTGTGTGAAACTTTAAAGACATGGCTTCATCGGAGCCAAAACTTACTTTAGAAACATAAACGTTGAACCCAAAAAATTCAGAAAAGTATCTACCAAAAAATGTTGAAACTGTTTTCTGAAAATAATTTGAGACCGAATTAATGAAAACAATTGAGCCAACAAAACATCACGTGACCCGCGGGCCGCGACTCGCTCAGATTATGGCCTTGGGTGCAACCATTTTTGTTACTTTCTTAAGATCCAAGACGCTGTGCCTTGAGATATATTTCCGAAAACACTGAATTATAGGCACATATGTATTGAAGCCAAGATGTTGATATTTTAGCTTTACAATGGTGAGTCTGAAAGGTAATTTAGTTTTTATTACTAAATAGCAATAAACCTACACCTAATTTAATGACTGGTGACACTGGAATGAAACAATCTTGAGACGTCAGATACAATTATCATGCAATAACAGAAAATTTAGGCAATGCTATTCAGCTAATAAATGGGCCGTACCTAATTAGTTAAAAGGTGCAACAGGTTGGTAGTGATAAGGTCCACGCTATACTGTAGGTTTACTATGAAAAAATACATCATTTAAGAAAGCAAACATGCTGAGTTCTTTTTATATTGAACGACAAGAATTTCCAGTTGTCGAAATAAACAAAACCAGTTGGAAGAACGGAAATCGAAACCGAGCCTATCGCATCGACATCGAGAATATTAAGCACTACAAATATGCATTCTCGTTGATGTTTGCTAATTGCTAGGTATCTAAGAAAAATCAAAAGATGATCTGAGAATACGCAAAAGTACTAAAAAATACAACACAAGTTCAGCGTTTAATTTCTTTCGAGAAATTGTATTGAAGCACTGCTGTACTGTGGCACATCAGGAAAACTCAAATTAACCAGTTCACAAACCCAAATACAGAACGCAAGCATTTTTAAGCTATTAAAGCTAAAACTATCAACATTATCCCAAACTATAAACACAAAACTGTAATGCTGGTTTCAGTAGCAGCCATAGAAGCACATTTATAGCAAACTAGATACCTAAATCATACAAGTATTAGCTTTTGTTGTTACCATTTACTAACGCATCATTGCACCCGACAAATTCTCCTGCATACCTTAGTTGTAGCTTTAAAACAAAACCAGCCGTTTAGGTTTTAACATACCAGGTGCTTTAGGTATATCCTTTAGGGAGTTTGAGATTAAACAGGGACACTGCAGCCAAAATTTTTTGAAGGTTATAATTATCCTTTTTGTTCCTACTAGAGTAGGAACATTTGTTATCGGTTTTTGCTCCGATAACAAGAATATTTAGAAAACGTTCGATCTTAGCCTATGATTAGTGTGTATCTCTAGCCCCTAGACGCCTGCTGTATTTTTGTCGCATGGGGGGTGCCGATTAAATTTTTGAACTAAAAACGTTCCTAAAAGTCTGAAACAATCATCGGTACGTTAACCTTTTGCCTGATAGTAAACGAAAACAAATTGGATACATCGACAACAAAATTACCAAAAACAAGTTTGTCATGAACATGTTTTATTTTCCAGCCACGCAGCCCCCGCTGTTCCTGCTATTTTTGTTCCTTCTAGAGATGGAACTATTGTTTCGAAAATAACTGCACATAGCGTTTAACGCTACTGAGCAGGCTGCATAGCCAGTATGTTTTACGTGTATTTTCAGCTTGGGAGCTGTCTGCTGATTTTTGTCTGCGTATATGCAGAAAATCAATAATCGATGTGCACTGCTGTAACAATGTACTTTTTCAAAATCGGCACCGGGATGTTTCACCAGCAGTATATAAGAGCTATTAGAAACCACTGTTTATCGCTTCTTGTTCTTAGAGCTGATTTGCTCAGCTGAGATCAAAGTGTCACTGTTGAGCCAAATGGCTCGTGCAGCGGGATGCTTAACATCCTGTAACACTTTTTTGTACGTACTACGTATTTAGATTAAGTAAGAATAAGCTAGTTATAAAGTAGAATAAGATATGAAGTATAGCTTACGGTAAGTACATATGGAATAGAGAACCAATTCATTTAAACCTGAAAGGTAGACACCGGGGAAGGAACCTTGCCCCTTTTGGAGCCTACTTGTATAATTGTATATTGACGTGTTAATGTAAGTGTCCGATAGCAGGGCATATGCAAATTAACAAGTGGACTCCTAAAAGGAGTAAGATTCCTTTGTAGAGAGTTATATTTTACTTCAAAATGAAAAAAACTTTCGCGAAACTCAAATATATACACAGGTAATATCAGAACTGAGAGTCGAACCAACTACGTACGGTTTACGAAGCAATGACACTGACCACTGCACCACTTACCTTTTCCGAAAGATTACTTTAACTTAGCCACAAATATAACGGCATTTTATTCAAAATTTTTACTCAAATTAAAACCAACTTTATTCACTGTTAATATGCACCATTTAATAATTTATGTATGGGCTAATAAATAGAGATAAAGTTTGCTGAATATGTTCCGTTTTCTGTGAAGTTTCAAATGTTCTGGTGATCTCACATTAGATGCTGATTGGCTGTGGCTGAATGCCAACAACCAATCAGACAGTGTACAGACTAAATAAATTTGACATCCAAGGGGGGAAACATGTAGCAAATTAGATAATTGAAAACCAGATGGGGGTGGGCAGAATTTTAAATTTGCCAAAAGTTTAAGCTTTTTTTGGTCGATGAAATTGAGCTTGTTTTTTGGCATATGTTTTAGCTCTATTTTCTGGTCATGCCCCCCACGGTTGGAACACGCTTATTTGTATACGCTAGCACAGTGCAAAACATATAGCAATATTTGCGTACAGAATTGCTTTGCATGCATTTCATACAAGGTTACGATTCTAATAATTCCGCCTTCAGGCGGAATAAAAATATGCTGCAGCCAATAACTTTCCAGACAGAGGCGGGCTTTTCACACTTACTATATTTTATTGTGTAATGAGCGGACAGAGATTACTGATATGCAAATTAGTTTTATCCCAGCAGACAGTTCAGTCGGTATTCGCCAGTCGGCATTAGCAGGGAGGGAATCAGTGCGCGTGGGTTGCTGTGACAGTATCTAAGTACGCCCCCGATTTCGTGTACGAGAATGATAGATACGAACGGAGCGAAGGCTAGCCGCCAATCAGTGCTGGCTGAAACGATCTGTGCCAAACTGCCAAGAAGGTCATAGCTAGTTACATTTGTCTTATCTTCGACCTATCGGCTTTCTCATATATATCGCAACTGTCTTTTTTACGCGGCCCCCTCAGGGGCCGCGCATATACATATTCAGAATCTCCGCTCTCTACGTTATTTCGGGTAGGTCAGATTTCCTGTGTTAAATAACACAGGAAGGGTAGGTACCTATATCTTGAACAAGCAGTTCCGTTTGTTCTCTCCGAAGTCGGCAATTATGCAAAAACAAACCTGCCGTGGTGGACTCGAACCACCAAACTTACGCTCATAAAGCGTTCGCTTTACCTGCTGAGCGAACCGGCAGCTGTCAGAATAGGAGAAACAACGGAGCTAATCAGCAAATGTTGTGGATTAAGCACAGTCAAAAAATTACAAGTATTTTCTTTAAATTGAAAACAGTTCGAGTTAAATTTTGTTTGGTTGTTAATAAACGTTTTTATTCACAACTTGCGCAATGAACATCAAAACTATATGTATTAGCTGTTGTCATGTTTAACTTTTAGACAGGTTATTACAAGGCTCGTTGGTCGAGTGCAATGATTCTCGCTTTGGGTGCGAGATGTCCCTGGTTCAAGTCCAGGACGAGCCTCATTTTTTTCCGAAAATCAATTTTATTTTTTTAAACTCAACTTTTTATTAAAGTCATATAATATAGTTATGTTTTCGTCTTTGTACTTTTAATTTACCAGTAGGCGCCAATTTTCTACGACGGTTTAAAATGGTATCTGAAAAATCCTAGTGTCGGTATATATTACAAAAACATGTTCATGCATAAGTCTTTTTTACAAGAAATGGCCGCGTTTAATATTTCCCGTGGAATATTGCCACTCATGCCTCATAATGCAACTGCTACTCACTCAGCAGAAGTGCTTGTTTAGCACAATTATTGTAAATCATCTTTGTTAGAATATTGGTTGAGGCTTATGTGGGTGTGTGGTCAAATTTGACAACCAGATGCTAATGAAGGGCGTCAATACCTTAATTCAAGACATTAATGGAGTCCTTCGGGCATTTACACCCTCAGTTCTCCACTTCAGTGGAAAACTCCCTTAATGTCTTGAGTTTTAATGTCCTGAGTTTACTGGGGGCGGGGGGTATCCTCTTCAGTTCTGCGTATAAATAGTAGGACTCCCTAGTCCCTTGATGATTTGAAATGAGGATGAGTCCTCCGATGAGTATGTATATCATTGAAAATGAACTGCTGTTACCTTCCTGCAAAGTTGCATGTACATATGTACATATATTTGTATGATGATTAGCTAGGATAGGAAACAGTTTCGTGTTTCACCCCGTTGTGTACGGAAAGTATAAACATCTCATGGGAAGGAACACTGTCCCTTTTAGGGGCAACTTGTTTTGCTAACCGCCAAAGTCAAGCAGAATGAATGTTTGATCAAAGCTGACTCGTAGGAGTGTTTAGTAACTGCATCATAGAGTAGAACTAGTTTCTGTGAATGGGTAAATAATTGGCCAACTTGTGATTTAGCCCTATGTTCTTTCCAGTGTTATCCAAGTACAAGTTAATGACATAGCCCACTGATAGTCTGATACCAATATGCCAATAAAAGACTTCAGTTTCAAGGAGCTTGGAGAAAAAATGCCGAACAAAGAACACAACTTCGTTCGTCATGTCTTAATCACACCTTGGTTCATAATAAAATTAGACGTAAACAAATGATACAGCTTACTTCGAAATTCCATGCTTTAGTGTTGTGCTGCCCCACGTGTTGAAGATCAATATTTTGTGCTTTCAGGTTATTTAACTATAGTACCAGACTGTGATCTAGTATTCACTACGTACATATACTTGGACATAAATTATGTTTAACTTGATAGGCGTAACTTATAGTTATTACTTACCTATTTATTCTAGAATACTCCAAATTACACAAATAAAATCTGTGTAATGTAGTCAACACATACGTACGTATGTACGTTATACGGATTCATCAGAAAATTATGTATTTATAGTTTTATTTAAACTTCTGGTTATATGCACATGATAAAAGGTGTAAAAATGTCTAAATATGTCTAAAATTGAGCAAACTGAAAAACAAACAATAATTTATTACACAAAGTTGACATTATTTTCATCATATGTAACAAAATTATAAAGCTAAATTCTAAACAACAGCTTATTAGGTATAAAAATATTAGTTCATAATGAGCTAAGTTTGAAACCTGTTATACTGTAAACAATTTCAAAGTTGGAATGTTTATTTCTTCTAAACAAGCGAGTGTTGAAAATAGGCTCTTTCTCACTCACAAGAGCTCGCTTTCTCATTTGCACGGTTCTGAGTTGGATGTTGATTTTGGTTCCGTACAGAGAGATCCATTTTTGGCTTTCTTAGCATATTTAAAAGCTTCTGGTTCAACCACAGCGGCATGACTGCAGGAATTCATGTGAAGCTTTCCATCAGTGATACTACTTATAACAAAAACTCCATCAGTGAAACACATAGAAACAGTCTTAGCTATGAGGTTGAGGCAATGCATGGTCAGGGTCCATTCATACTTACAATTTGATTTTGCGCACTATAGTGGCATGATAATTTCGTTATTTTGCCGACTGAGCGGACATGCGGACATAACGGCTGCAAGTAAAAACCGACTCTAACCTGAATCCTATTTGTTAACTTCAGACCGTTACAAGTGGCACTTTTGCTAACTCGTTTAATAAAAAAGCAGAAAACGGGCTTGACACTTTGACATTAACTACAGGCATATATATCTGTTGTTGAAATATCCAGTTTCGTCAGAGGCATAATCGGAAGTTGATTTAAAAAACTTTTATATGTCTTCTCGCAGTCTTTTTACAGAGTAACGATTATAAGTATTGTTCGTACATGAAACATGTTCGTAAGTTAAAACATGACACACCAGTAAATATACTAATAAAAAACAGTGTGTAATAGTCTATGTTAATATGTATTACTAACCTGTCACAAAATATACTTTCCCCACTTCCAAGTAAACGCCACACGACGCTGAACTTTCAGATGTAAATAGAGAAACCTTCTTCTTTGTCATATTTGCTTGTACAGCCTGAAGAAAACAACAAACTTTAGAAAAGTAGAAATTTAGCAAAATTGTAAATTTCCGAATATATGCATTCATGTCTGCAGAAATGAAAAGAACCAGTGCAGAAAACTAAATGCGTTTTGACAGTTCTGTAGTGTATGTTTGCTACAGGAGCTCGGCTACAGTACAAAGTATATATAGACTAACGAACATTCAAGCTTAATATGGAATAGCTTAAACAGATTTTCGCATTCATTATTAAGTATCTATACAATGAAACATGTATGCTGTATTATTCTAATTTTAATTAATGCTGACAATGATTTTCAGATTTTTTGTTTATCGTTAATTTATTTTTTATAAAACGCTCAACTTAATATGTAGCTAAAAATATTACTACGGCTGTCTAAAACCCACCGAATGGCCCTTGAGAATCTGTTTCGCGGACACAGAATAGACTTTACACGCAAAGCAGTTCGGGTCATTCAGGACGCTTTCACTCAGGACTTTTCCCAAAACACCTAAAAAAGTAATCATACAAAGTGAAGTGACTGGATATAATGAGAATAACTAGTTCGATATTTGCATTATTGGCAATTTCTTTTATTATACTAGAGTGCAGTCGATGGCACGCTGGTCTACAGTTGTTCCTGCTTTAGTTTTTGCACGAGTTACATCGTCACTTCGGTATATTAGTCGTACCAAGAGTACATAATAGTGTCCCACTCTTTATAGAAGAAGAGTGAGACACTCTCCTTTCTGCCTGTGTTATAGCGCAGGCAGATGCGCTCGTCATTTTTAGCCCACATGTTGCCGTTTTATGCAACATGTGGGTAGCCAATCAGAAGCGACCTTCGCTTCGGATTGGCTGGAAGCCAGTGCACGTGCTCCAACCAGCACGCAGGCGGCCTCACGTGCTATTGCCTGAAAATTGTCAAAAACACATTTAACTTACCAGTTAACATCATAGTCAGCGCATACTAGCAATAATTCCTGAAAACGGGGATAAAAATGTAGGCAAAATACAATTCGGAACAAAAAAAACAAAAAAACACCCAACCCGGCCGATCATGGCAAATTTTAACAATGAAATGGCTGTAATGGCGGCCCGTGTGCTGATTGGAGCACGTGAGGCCGCCTGCGTGCTGATTGGAGTACGTGCACAGGCGTCCAGCCAATCAGAAGCGAAGGTCGCTTCTGATTGGCTACCCACATGTTGCATAAAACGGCAACATGTGGGCTGGAAATGACGAGCGCATCTGCCTGCGCTATAACACAGGCAGACAGGAGAGTGTCTCACTCTTCTTCTATAAAGAGTGAGACACTATTATGTACTCTCTTGGTCGTACCTACAGTGATACTATAATAGACCGAGAATTATTTAGAATTATTAGAATCATTTTTTTAGTTTACCTAGTCTTGATTATTTAAAAAATGTAATAAGTTTTAATTTATTAAAAAATTAAGAACATGTAGGTATGATCAGATTATGCTCACTCTTGGTTCTCCTATATTTTCAATACACATTTGGCTTTTTGCCTTAAATTATTCTTGGTTTTCTGGATACTATCATATGACATTATAAGTATTTCCAAATTTGCGGACCGTGACTGCATTTCACAGGCAGTTAACTTAAATGACCACTGAGGTAAAAATACAGTTTTTTATTTAAAGATGAAAAACATTAAAACATGAAAAACTAAAAATAACTCACCCCAATCAGAGTTTTTGCAGTATTTCTCTGCTACAGACAGTGGAATGCACTTGCACCCAAAAGCCGCTGCGACAAAGCACAGCAAAGAGCAAGTTGAAAGCACCAGTTTCATTATAAAATATGATAGCAATAATCCCACGAAACCTCAAATAATATCACTTGATGCAAACTTCAAATACGACTTTTGAATAGCATTTACTGAACAAGTTTTTGTACTTTCACACAGCCCACTGTTTGTGCAGCTGGAACAAAGCAGTTTTTTCTCAAAGATTCATGATGAAAAATTTTATACTTTGTAATAAACAGTAAACAACAATGCTGTGGAAATTTGGGACAATATTGTTGCTGATGAGTAATAATGATAGTTGTGATTTTTTTCGTAAAAAAGAAACGACGAGTATTAATAAACAACTAGTGAGAAGACTGGTGTTTTTTTCATTTTATACTAAGCAATAGAGAAAAAATTAAGCTAAAAAAAATTACTAAAAGCAACAAATCTGTACTAAAATTGAACGAACGTTTGAATTACAACTTCGACTTCAACTTGAACCTCTGTCACGTTTTCAGGCAACCACAAAAAGAAAAATTTGTACAACACATAAAATAGTGTGATGTAGCAGTTCAATTTCTCACAACATGGCTATGGGTTTGCCCGCAGTTGGTTTAAAGTCTTGGTTTGTCCGCTGTTGTCTGCGTTCTGGCTCTGCCTGCTGGTGGTGGGTGTCTGTGAGTGAGTGTCTACCCGATGCTGTGAGTTTTGTTTTAAATCTTCTTTTGGCGCTTCGCCTAAGCTTTTGACTGCCCTGTTATTCTCTGAGCTCTAACTATCGCAATTTCCCTATGCTCAGAAAAATATGGCAGAGAGACTGATAAAATTTTTCTTCAGATTTCCTGTCAAACTAAATCTAAATCAACTAAGGGCTTATTCCTTTACCGGATTATAGGGTTAATTTTAATCGGAATAAACGGTTTAAAAATTCAACTTGAAAATGCCATTCCAAAACCTCCGGATTAAACGGACTAATAACTTTTGGCGCGCTGCTTTTTAGTCGGACTAAGACTCAACTATGCACGCTAAAGTTAAGCGTACATGTTAAATCCGTTTAGTCCTGTGGCAGTTTTGGAAAGGGGTCAGACTACAATTAAGCCGCTGACTATTTTAACTTGTTTAGTCCGTTTAACCCGATTTGCCATTTCAAAACCTCGGACTAAAATTAGTTCAGTCCGTTTAATCCGGTGAAGGATAGCGCTTAAGAATTGCGTCCTTTGCCATAGTCACATGAACTGGGTTCTGCAGTCTTTTCTTGCTTCGTTTTTATTTGGCACCTGTTCCCAGTTTTCTGTCCGCCTAATTAACTGAGACTAGTCTGTTTTCTTGAAGAGGGCACTCGGGGTAGGTCCCATCGAAGACTTAACGTCCAAACTGTTTGCCTGTCAAGATCCAGACAGCCCAACAGGCGAAGACATGGCTGTAAATCTCCCACCAGTAACTGACCACGTCAGACTACTGGGTTTAACGGCAACTGCTGCACATTGTGGCTGAAGGGAGTTTTAGTTTTTTCTTCCTGTGCTAGTCTAGAACTATGTAAATCTAAATAGATCAACCGAAAGCAAACAAGAATTGTGAACGGCGTTCGAGTTCTTAAATGTGCAAAAAATTCATCTGTTCATCCGATCTGTAGTAGAGCATACGTACTCTGCGTAAGTCTTAATGGGCCGCGCCCCAGGGCATTTGGACTGGAATAAGAGTTGAATTCGTTTTCTGCATACTGCATAGTGTTCATAGTAGAGCTAATCCGTTGTTCTCCTTTTACGTTCACCTTGTTTTGTTCGCCACTCCATGCATACCAGATTACGTTACGTCGACGTGGCCTCTACTTCTGCAGGTTTCGTGCTGTTTTCTAGAGCCGCCAGACGGCCACCACTCATGCTACGAACTGACAAAATGACTACTGCTCATAAATGTGAAAACTAATTTGCATATTTTGCGAAGAAAGCTCCACCTACCGCAAATTCATTGGTTGTCTCATCAAATACGTAAACTATAATGATGCTCATTGGCTAAGATTTGTAAACTAATTAGCATAAGTATTAGATTGGTTGGCATTGTGTGTGGCTGTCAGTCAAGTGCCAGACAGCCAAGGGGGGCATGGGTATGAATATTTAAATTTGCCGAAAAAAAGCGTGCGTACGTATTAAAAGAGTCAAACTATAAATTTAAATTTCAATAACATATACGTAATTATAAATATTCTATTTGGTTTAAGTTTCAGGTAAGGTATTTAATTATCGGCCCCCATTGGCAGAAAAAAAAGAGTGCTATATATTAGGCCTATGGTAAGCATAGGCCCTGTGGTGGCTCGTAGCACCAAGCATGTACTCTTGGTGCTACAAACCTTTTACAAATATTCCGCCTCTGGGCGGAATAAAAATAGAGACGTACGAACCCACAGATATACGGCCATACGGACAATGGTGAGATTCATACGTTTGAACCGCATGTCCGTTTGTCCGTATGCCCTAGAATTTAGGCAAAGTTGAACTGAATTTAACTTTGCCGGACATACCGACAAAGTGAAAATGTGCCGTTTAGTACAGATGAACGGACATACGGCGAAGGGCAAACAGGCATTTAGCGGAACGGACGAAAGTATGAATTGAGCAGCCGTTCTGCCGTTCAATTTGTACGTACGTCCGTTCATCCGTTTGTCCGTTTGTACCAATGTCCGTAGCGGAGTATGAGCCGACCCTTATTGTTGATTAGTAATAATAACTTAAATATTAAACTTGTAAAAGAAAAAGTTAATCAAAGCTAATTCAAAACCAGACTACTGTTTTACAAAAATGACAATTGGACCGCCTATAATAAAAAAACTATTTTGGCTATAATGTTCAACATTAATGGTTCAATTTCCTAACATCAGCTTTAGTACTTTAAAAAACGCCCAATAAAACCATATAAAGCCTACCTATGTATGTACTATGTACTTAAAGGTGCAGAAGTGAGAAAATAGCTACAAAACTGTTGACAACCACATTTTGTTATTTACATAACACTGCTTCAATTGGGGTAATTCTTTGAAATTATTTAACAATTCATTCATTTTTATTCCGCCTTTATATTTTAGCACCAAGAGTACACAATCGGTGCTGTGAGCCACTTCAGGGCCTATGTTTACCATAGGCCTAGTATATGGCAGTCTTTTTTTTCTGCCAATGGGGGCTTGAAATGATTCAAAAACTTACTAGTCCAAAATAAATTTTCTAATTATACGTAGACGATGACCTTATTCTTTTTCGCTTTCTATTATTAATTATTGAAATACATGTGGTGGTTTCAAAATACATTTTCAATTTGCTTTACTTGTCCCCCCCTTTGACATTGTTATTTGTCTGGCTTCTGACAAACATTTCCAATGTTGGCTAACCAATCAGAGTATTATGTAAATTAGTCAACGACAAGTATCCAATCATTGGTCTTAGAGTTTACGTAACTGACTATGACTGCCAATAGTAGTTCTTAGGCGGAGTTTATATCTACTATTATGCAAATTATTTTTCAATTTTCAATAATCATTCAGCCGATCATTCTTGCTAGCTGACAACCAAAACAAATTGGTAGAGACTAGAGATGTTTATTTTTTGCTGAGTAAACCTTGGGGATGGCTTGCAGGTTAAGACTCCGGGCGGCGGGCACTGCAACCTGTAGACTACAAAGGGAAAGCGGAGCTTAAGGCCAGTTTACACGATCATACTTGAAACAAACTCACACCAAACTTACATTAAGCTCGAGTTTGGAGCATGTTTGGTTTGGCGTGAGTTCGGTGCAAGTTTGGTCGTGTAAACTGACCTTTAGCTGTGGCCTATAATGGCATAGAATCAGATTATACACTGGCTCATGGGTCACTCTTGGAGGATACGAATAACATTACTCTGAGTGGGTGCAAGAATCTAATGAAATGGTTTAACTCGTATCACGTGACCTAACTGACCTTAGTTAGAAGTCAATGAAATTGGGTCTGACATTTATTATCAAGAGTACATAATGGGGAAGAGTAGGACACTCTTCCCCGTTCCACCTAATAGGCCTCGGATCGGTGCTCCGACCTTTAACATATTGATTCCAGAAGGGGGTAGGTAGGTAGTAGGTACCCCCCTTGAATCAGGGATTTGTCCTGATTTCAGGGGGGGGGGGGCTATTTCCTTCAGCATACTGCCAGCGCACCACAAGCACAGACAGTTCGAGCTGGCAGTCTGCTGAAACGAGGTGGGTACCCCCCTGGAGTCAAAACGTAGAAGTGCTACATACTTCGGCGGAAGCATCGTTCCGGCAATTATCTTAGATTTGGGAAGAGTGTCATACTCTTTCCTATTATGTACTCTTGGTATTGTGTGACGTAACAGAATCTAGTACAATGAAACTGCGAAGAGAATAAGATGCAGTTGCAGAAAGGGAAACAAACCTCAGTGTTCAGAGGACTGGTCAATTTCCCCCTACCAATTTTTTTCTAACGGTACGTGGAACCCCCTTTAAAACTGTTTGGCATTGGTCAACAGGTTTATGTAGCTGTGGCTCAAACTGTAAACGTTATTTTAGTCGACAAACTGAAGTTATTTTGGTCGAAACAGTGACTGTATTTTCTCACCATTTTTGTACATAATAGGAAGAGTATGACACTCTCCTTATTGCACATGTCTTGGGCCTTGCGTCCAATGCGGAGCGCAAAGTAGGCCTTTTATGTACGGTTTTGAGGGGGGGGGGGTACCCCCCTCAACTGAAGACCCCGTACTCAAGAGGGAGGGTACCGCCCCCCTCAGTTCAGTACCCCGTCTTCAGTTGAGGGGGTGGGTGGGTATCCCCCATTTCAAGACACTAACAAAGACTTTCGCTGATGTGCTGAACTGAGAGGGGGTATCCCCCCTCAACTGAAGACGGGGTACTAACCTGAGGGGAGGTATATACACCCCCCTCAGTTGAGTACCTACGGGGTATCGAACCGAAGGTGGGTGGGTACTGGGTGGGTACCCCCCTCAGTTGAGTACGGGGTCTTCAGTTGAGGGTTGGTTTGGTACCCCCCTCAAAAGCGTACATAAAAAACCTATTTCGCGTTCCGCATTGGACGCAAGCGTCCAGGCATAATAGGGCGAGTGTCATACTCTTCCTTCACTCTTGGTAGTACATAATAGCAATATAAGTTGAGCAACTATGATTTCGCGCCACAACAACGAAATTTGCTCCTTTTAGGGGCCCACTTGTTAAATTGGTATTTAAATAGGTAATTACTACCATGAATATGGAGAAAAACTGTCTTTTTGATTAATGAGTATGCGAGGTTTAGATCGGTCTGGAAATAAATAGAAACTATCATGTGTACTTCATTTCCATATACAAACCAATGGCAGGTACCTAACAAAAAACCAATACAATAACAAGAAACCAATACAAATACACGGAACCAAGAAACCATATATATATATTTCATAAATACTATATGCAAATGCAAATCCGTCTAGCTCTGAGCTACAGCTAATCCTTTATTTCAGTTGAAATTTCTTGCATTTTTCTTTCATTTTATTTTCTTTCAATTTTCTTTCTTTCTTTCTTTCTTTCTTTCTTTCTTTCTTTCTTTCTTTCTTTCTTTCTTTCTTTCTTTCGTTCTAGCCGCCAGTTAATGACCAACGGTAGCTACATATCGGGTAGCCAGTTGGGAAGCAAGTAAGCACTTTTATTTGCAGGTCAGCTTTGCTGCTGACATGTGTTAACAAACTTTAGTGACCGCACTTTGTTGCTAATAGCATGTTATCGGCCGAAAAGCTCATTATTATCAGCACACTCACTCTCTCACGCACACACACACACACACATACACACACAGGTGCGAAACGCTTATTAATTGCCGTCATAACATCATTCGGTCAAAACTAGCATGGGTCATTGGCGAGAGAAGACATAAAGCACTAAAGTAAACAATAAGCCCACTAGTAGAAGACGGCCACCCGCGTATAATAAAATGTTAACTCTCTTTCTTTCTTTCTTTCTTTCTTTCTTTCTTTCTTTCTTTCTTTCTTTCTTTATTTCTTTCTTGCTTTCTTTCTTTCTTGCTTTCTTTCTTTCAAGAAAGTCTTTCTTTAATTTTCATTTTTCTTTCAACTGAAATAAAGGATTAGCTGTAGGTTTTGGTTAACAGACGCTTCGTTTCACCGCAGCCGTCAGACCCACAAAGTCCTCAGGGTCTGACTAAGGCGAAATTCAAACTGAGTAGACTACTGCCAAGCTACCCAAAAACACTTGTTTGTTAAAAGATCAATTTACTGGCACTAAAAAAATATCGGATTTTCACAATACAGAACAGTAGGCAGAATTTGTAATAAAAACATTATGGAAACGTGGAAAACTCACTACCATAAAAATATCACGTGCGCTTCTCAAACACGGTCTCTCAACATTCGCGCAACACGTTCCCCTTCACAGAGTTTGGGTCTCGGATTGAGTACAATTTACAAACCGCACTTCTTTGCGGTCAAGCAAAATCAGACACGGAAGAAAGCTCATGTTACGACTAAAGGCCAGTTTACACGATCAAACTTGCACCAAACTTACGCCAAACCAAACTTACTCCAAACTGAACGTTTGGTCCGAATTCGCACCAAACTTGCCATTCAC
>JASANF010014872.1:0-19450 GCA_030248245.1 Trissonchulus sp. WLG1_4
CTTAGTTTTTTCAAAATCATACCTTCGTTTTTTCAAACCTTAGTTTTCACACGACCATCATTCCTTGAATAATTTTTTAATGGTAAACACGGTTTTAGAGTTGATGCAAGCTGATGGGATTAAATTAATGTTCTAAAATTACATATATTTGTTGTCCAATTCCATCGTGAAGTAAGTTGTGCTTTTGCCCATAAATTTAAATTTAAATAAATTTAAAAGACTTTGAATTTTGCAGTCACGACTCATGCTTCAAGTATATATAAATAAAACACAGCTAGACGGTTGAAACTGTACAATTACATGTTCAACTTTGTTGTTCTAGAAGGGCATTATCATCAGTTCCTGCTGAAAAGCATTCAGATTTTCAGACATATTTTCTGTAGGTATGTATGTAAAAATTAACCACAAAACAGAACCACCTTTGACGTACTTCAGGGATGCTTTTAGAATAATGAACTCCTGGAAGGCACAGTCCTCTTTCATGCTCATTGTTAGTAACTGAGATGGAAGAAAATTAGGTGAGTGAAAGAAAAAAGACCAAAGAAAACTAGAAAAAATAAAACATGAATTTTATGTTAATTACTATGTAGTTTTAGCTTATATGTGTTATGTATAGCATTTCTACATAAGTTTCATTGATCCATGATTCTTGTTTTTTATACATGACGATGAGTGGAAAAAAAAACTTGAATGAAGCATGATAAAGGACCACTTTTTCGGTTACTCTTACCCGTTGTGACTCTGTAGTGCTCTTTTAAAACTATTGATTATTGTACTAAAAGTGTAATACTTGTACAATTATTGGCCGGATCTGTCTACAGATTTCAGTTTCAGAGCGAAATCCAAAACAACCCAATCGGCGCTGTTGCTTCCTACCTACTAGACTGTTTCATAACTAAAAAGTCATTGACTCCAGCTTCACAGGACAATAAAATCTAACGCCGTAATAAACAAAGGATTCATTAAAATCCATTTGATTAATTAGTTTTCCAATCACCTGCAGTCTATGGTTAGAAACTTGGAGATTTGATAAGACTGACCCGACGAAGGTTGAACTAGACTGAAATATTACTTAATTTAATTTGCCAAATTTGAATATTAGACTTGAAAATATAAAGAATAACAAATTAATCAGCTAGTAAAGTGCCAAGTGAGTTATCCAAAATAAATAATAACTAATCCATCAGTCGTTTGTTGTTGCAAAAAATAGTTATTTTGTGTTATTTTTGTTCACTGTTCGTCAACTGCTTGTGTACTACTGTGTAGTTAAATAATAAACAGGTTTGTGAACAGTTTTTCGACGTGACTGCACTGAATATTAAATAAATGAATGTACATGATCTACATGACAGCATTTCTTTTCAAGCACAACGAAATGTGCACAAATGAGTACCTTATTGGCTGTGGGGCATATAGTGAGGGATATATAAGGCATATAAAAGATGGTCTGGAGTCTTTGGAGAGAAACAGTCCATTGAAGCGAGTTATTAAAGGCGGTCCTGACAAACATAGGCAGAGTCCATCTTCATTTTTGAATGCCTTTATAAATCTCCGTTAGCGTGCTACATCCACCCTAATAATGTAATGTAATGTTCAAATTTGAAATTTTGCACCATGCTAAAAACATTAGAAGCAAACCCAATTTCCCTGCTCCAAAAGTCTATTATAATGAGCTCTGGTTATATACACAGTCGCATGCCGACATTTTCTATAACCTTTAGCTCGGCAAAACTGGGAGAATACACGAACAAAAATTAATTGGTATTTAGGCCTTTGCGACATTGTTTCACTCAACAGTGGGGTTGGCTGCCGGCAGGAGCCAGCTATAACGCAGAGAAAGTTAATTTCGCAATGAGGCTTTCGCGTGTCTGTCGCCGCGGCTATAAGATTTCTAAGTTTACCAGTGAGCATTAGGGTGGTTTAGATGGGAACGGAAGCTGGGCTACAATAACATTATGCTTTAGAAAGATGCATGAAAATGTAGGTATTACAAATGGTTGAAAAATCACAATTTGAACAAAGAGGAAAATGCCATTCGTTAGT
Organism: Trissonchulus sp. WLG1_4; assembly: GCA_030248245.1. NCBI lineage: Eukaryota > Metazoa > Nematoda > Enoplea > Enoplida > Ironidae > Trissonchulus > Trissonchulus sp. WLG1_4. The sequence continues at coordinate 2,044 of JASANF010014872.1, forward strand.
AGAAAAAACTCAAAATATGGTGGTGCCATCGCGGTGTTAAAAATAGTGATGTTAGAAAACCTAAGACTCAAAAAACAAGCAAATGGTAAATTTATTTCAGACAGATGACTAACTGAAGTAAATGAATGATAAACTATACCTGATGAGGTTGTAGGTATGACTATTGAATGAATGAATACATGAATGAATGAATAAATAGGTCCCCGAGCAGGCTGGACTCGAGGGCAATGAACTAGCAGCCCAACTAGCCTCAAGCGCTTCAGCTATGACTCAAGCGAATGAGCCCTTGGATCTCAAGTCCGTTATACGCAGACACGTGAAGAACAAATGGATTGCAGGAATCCAACAAGCAAGCGCCCTTGAAATAACCCAGAATAGAGGTCCAGTCCCCATCGCTATGGAGGCGGGACTAAGCAGGGCCAATATAGGATTATATTCTTGGTGTTTAACTAACCCGGTCAGGTCCGGTAAATGTTGGATGCTAGGAAATTACCGCCATAGAGTAGACCCCGTGTCCTCATTGTGATACAAATAATAAAGAAGATGTCGAACAACTACTACTGCACTGCCAAAGACATAGTGGCCCGGGTGACAAACATAGGCCCCTCACCGACACTGCCTGTACTATGAAATCAAAATCCGTCGTTCGCTTCCTCCGCGAGAGCGGGGCACTCTCCCGCCATGTACCTATATGGGACACAAAATATTTTACACATAGAACAAATGCTAAAATCCTAAATCACTAAGAAACGGTAAATAATAAGCAAATGGAGTGTCAGAAATTAAACAAAATAGGAATGTAAAAAATGTTCCAGAAAACCACGGTTTCAAACTGTTGTGTCGGACTAAAATCTGTTACCTTGAGAGGAAACTGCGCATTATTTATCTTCTGGACAGAATTATAACAAACAGGACTGGAAACTACAAGAAAGACTTTTAACACGAAAATAAAGAAATATAAACTCGTTTTATGGCAACACGGAAATTAAATAATCAAAAGAAACCTACCTATAAAATGTTATTGCCCTTTAAAGATTATATTCAATTTTTTTGACATTTACTTCAAGCAAAATGGGTTATCCGTGTTTTATTTACTTTATACAATTAACCTGTTAAAAGATAATTTATTCTACTGTTCAGAAAAAATATTGGGCGTAAACTGGAAATATGGAAAATTGAGAAAGTTGTTTATGAACTAGAACAGTGCGAAATCTGTAATTTCTACGTCTAATCTAAAATTTTACAAGAGTTCAAACTGAAATTTCAACTTGGAACAGACAAGCATCAGGTTTCTGCCGTCAAAATATGTTTTGTCAACTCGTTTCTGAAACTAACTTGGCTTCTTCTTCCAAATAGCATGAAATCATACTGAGGTCAGTGTTGACAAAATAAACATAATATGTTACATAATATACATACATATGGTTTCGCTAGTTGGTGAAGCTCATCAGTTGTTTTTTCGTACCCTGATTTTAATTTTGACGGTATTATGAGCAAAATATGCTTCATTTTTTACTAAATTGAGCTGACAATCAGCTGTATTTGAATACGAAACCTCAAAAAACACGTCAGGTATGTCAAAGTAAGCCATGCGAGGCAATGAGTTCTCGTAAGTTGTAGGAGTACTTAAGTTATGCTCATTGAAACAAATAATTTAATGATACGATATGACGTAATAAAAGTTAAAAGGCTAATAGAATTATCTTATCACTAAATTTCGGTCAGAGTTTACTTGAAGTAGATAGCTGAAGTAATTAATGGTTAATTCGAAAGAAAACATTAAAACATTGATCGACTGGCAGCTGCGGGCTTTAATATTCGAAAGCTGAAGCAGACATTTTTGGCGAATTCGGCTCAAAATTTAGCCCTATTTCCCTTAGTCAGGCAGAACATGTAGATTTTAAATAGTTCTCAACCTTAACTTGAATTTTAGATGATGTAATTTTTTATGCGATCTTTTTTACATTATTTTAAAAGACTGAGTCGAGCATACTTGTGCGTGAAATGTAATTTTTTGTGAAATAAAAAGTTTAGCAAGGCATTCTACAACATTGCTTCCATGAGAGAATATGAGTATGCAGCTTAAATTCATGAACCCAGATGGCTGACGAAAACTAACGAAACTTTTATAGCCCTGACTTTTAAAGTATCTGACTAAAACCTGAAAGCACGAACTACATAATCGGTAGTTTGTCACTCTGAAAAAGCACTTTCTTGCTTACATCTTGAGAACCGCAAGCAGGTGTGTTCGTTAAGTACGCTTCTGGCAGTGTTGGCGATTGGCTTGTGTTAAGCGATTCTGTGCTTTACAGTCTAAGACAAGCCGAAACGGGCACGTTTTGACAGTAATTTTACGCTAATTTTAAATAGATTTCGTTGCTACATGCTTGCTATACTGAGCAATGTTTTTACATCCTTCGAATATAAAACACGGCACCAAAACTTTTAAAACAAATTACTAACAATTCAAAATTCAGTCTTTACTTAACTTCTTCGCAACAATATTAAACCCATAATAAAAACGGCCCAAGTGTAGTGTCCTACACTGTTAACTTGTTGCAAATTTGCCAACTTGGCCAACTTAAATGGCCAACTTGGCCAACTTAAGTTGGCCAAATCAACTTGGCCAACTTGGCCAACTTGAGTTGGCCAACTCAACTTGGCCAACTTGGCCAACTTAAGTTGGCCAAATCAACTTGGCCAACTTGGCCAACTTAAGTTGGCCAGCTCACCTTGGCCAACTTGGCCAACTTAAGTTGGCCAAATCAACTTGGCCAACTTGGCCAACTTAAGTTGGCCAACTCAACTTGGCCAACTTGGCCAACTTAAGTTTTTTCAAGTTAGTTAGTTAATGAAAATGAAAATTTAAAATGTAAACTTCGAGATTTGAACTTGACTTTATTTCAAATAGTGAAAGTATCGGATGTTCAAGTTGGCCAAGTTGGCCAACTGAAGTTGGCCAAGTTAGCCAAGTTGAACATCCGATACTTTCACTATTTGAAATAAAGTCAAGTTCAAATCTCGAAGTTTACATTTTAAATTTTCATTTTCATCAACTGACTAACTAACTTGAAAAAACTTAAGTTGGCCAAGTTGGCCAAGTTGAGTTGGCCAACTTAAGTTGGCCAAGTTGGCCAAGTTGATTTGGCCAACTTAAGTTGGCCAAGTTGGCCAAGTTGATTTGGCCAACTTAAGTTGGCCAAGTTGGCCAAGTTGAGTTGGCCAACTTAAGTTGGCCAAGTTGGCCAACTGAAGTTGGCCAAGTTAGCCATTGAAGTTGGCCAAGTTGGCCAAGTCAGCTGGCCAACTTGACCATTTTTAATAGCACAAGACCAGGACGGTGTGCCCCCGGATGTGCCCTCAAAATTTTTTAAAATAAATTTTAATGTCTTTTCAGATTTATTTATTTCTCATTATCCCACATTTAGGCAGAACAGTTAACAATTCTTCGAAACAAAACTAACTAACTACAATATCATCAACTGACTAAGTTGGCCAAATTTGGCCATGTAGGACACTACACTTGGGCCATAAAAACGGTCGGTTTCAACAACGTGCTTGATGTTTAACTTATCGGTTCTACATATATAGCACTTATGATTTGCATTATTAAAAGACTTTAAGCCTTATTTTCAAACATGATGAGGAGCAACCTCTGTCAATTAGCTACAAAGGGCACAGCAGTGGCGGTCCACATTAGCTGCGATAAACCATGAATTATTATTATGAACTAGTTTTTAAGTTTTAATCAACTTAAGATCAACTTTCCTTGGATTAAACCTTAAAAATGCCTTTCTCTCAAACAATTAGGTACAAAAAACCTCTAAAAATGAATACTCCGTTCAAACAATCAATCCATTAAACTAGATTCTATATCAGCTGCTTTTTTATGAATCGCTTTAAGAACAGCAGAAGCTAAGCATCGCACTGTCCTAGTGGAGTAAACCTACTTGGAGTCCACAGATAACAATAGATGGTCACTGTAGCGTTTACTGGTTAATTGAATTGACTTCTTCTGCCTAGCGACCACTCCACTAGAGAAGCTATATAATAGTTTGATGCTTGAGAGGATGAGTAAATTCCGGTTTTGGTTCCCAGAACTCGATCAAATTTAGAATTAAATGAATCCTATTAAAAGCAGTTTTTAAGCATTTTCTTTAGTGTTTGATTTACACACATGTAAACCTGTTGCTCAACTTTACAAGTCTTACAATTGTAGCAATTGTAAGTGCAAAATCAGGTGAATCGTAATTAATTTACATGATGAATTCGTAACGAATCACCTGTATGCACCTACAATTGTTACAATTGTAAGATTTGTAAAGTTGAGCAATAGGCCCCTGAAGGTTAAATTTTTACATAGTTGATTTTTTACTTGAAAATAAAACATTAACTACGCAAATACAGCTGTTGCAATGAATCTGGTTGAAATACCAAGGAACTACATAATGCGACTGTTCTAAATAATAACATAAAAACGTAAAATAATATATACATCCAGGTAGAACAATAGAAAAAAAGAATAAATTGAGACTCTAGGGATGCACAGTAATGCGATTTGCGATTTAAGTGAAAAAAGTTCATAAAAAACTTATGCTTAAAAAGTATTCCGCTTATCCATAAACCCATGGGACAAATGTTTTGAAAATCTTGACGCAACATAGAGCTGGAATTTCTCTGATGAAGATAAGTAAATAATAATCAAAATGCCAAACACAGAGTAGACAGAATATGAGACAATTCAGCAGTCGTCACTTTACCACAGGTCTTTAGGTTAACTAGGTTAAGTCGATGTCGTGCAAATTGACTATACATAATTGTGTTCTCATAAGTTCAAAAAAACCTTGAGTTTGACTGAGCATCTGAACAAACATATATATAGCAAAAACAGCTAGCAACAACAACATTCAGCAAAATTTAGAAAAAACAGAATTTCAAAACATATAAACATTTTTTCTCTTATTATTTATTATGCAGAATGCCGACCAAAGAATAATTAATCTATGATTACGATTATAATCACAACCATTAATTCAAATTTATTTATTAAATATACTGTTTATTTGGATTAAGGTGCCTAATGTTAAAGCAATGGCACAGTTTACATTAACTTTAACAGTCAAAATAATCACTGCATAACCACTTCCAAATTCATCAAAAAAGACAACAAAACACATTTAAACTGTGTCATGACCAGTTTTTGGGCAATTTTGGGAAATTGTTTAAGCCTCATTACTCAAAATTAACAACTGACAAAAAACAGGGTTTGAAAAACAAACTTTATTGTTGAAAACCAGAATTTGCAATGCTAAAGCTAAATTAAACTGAATACTATTCCTTGAGTGAACTAGCGCACAGTGTTTGGGTTTGGACCGTCACATATTGTTGTTGTGTTAACCAAGGTGACCCTAATCACTAATTGATGATTTCTGAACACAATATTTTCGAAATGGAACTTTTTCATAAAAATAAATAAACGTTCGATGAAATTTTTTTATAACCGTCAACTTTATTTCATTGTACTATAAAGGTGAACTTGAGAGCAGACGGCTATCCATTAATACATATAACATATGTACTTTAGAGGAAACGGTATCCTACCTAATATAGTAACAACAAGCAATTTTTGGCAAAACCATTTAGTAAGCTGTAAGGTTTTAATTTTTAAGTAAACCAGAGGCCTAGTAAACCTGTTAGGACAGCTTAATATGTTATTTTTGATGCATACTTATTAAACCAATGTCAGCTATGTACTGAGATTGCAGAGCCTTCAAAAGATTTTGGTAGGTTGTGGTCCTATAGGAAGAACATGCCATACAAGAAACATTGCAATTGTTGCAATTGCAAACCACTGATGCACAAATTGTGAGTTTTTGCTATTTGCAAAGCCTACTCTGTAGCAACTGTAACAAAGTAATAATATGAAAAATGACATAATAATAACAAATAAATAGGACAGATAAATAGAACGTTAAAACTTGAAAAATGGACAATAATGAAATGTGTTATCTCTCTAGTCTCTACGAGTTATTGTCAAAAGCAAACATTTCTAACTGTCAATTTTTCCGTTTAAATTCACAAGAATTAAATTGCTTTCATTTCTAACCCGCCTAAATAATTTTTTTCAACAAAACCATTGTTTCCACATGTATTAACTGAACACAATAAATTGCATTCCCATAAAGCTGTGTACTAATATGTGCCACATTCTATAACCAAGCCTAGAGACTACACAAGGTTCCATACGCAGAGGTATCGTACATATGTATAATATAATATATTCAATTATTAATGGAATAAGGCTGAGCATAGCAACAGCCATGCAAGCTTTGAGGAAGAAGAGTTCCTCCCATAAATCTGATAAAATGGAACCTACTTAGACCGCGACGGAAATTCAAGAATTCTATTCAAGATGTGCCGACAGAGTGAAACAGCAAAGGTCGACTTTAGTCTCGTTTCAACAAGTCTGACATCTCATTTCCCTTCAGCCGTACTCGAATAGGAGATAGACCGTATAAGAGATTTAAAGAAATTTAATCTCTATAATGAAGGAAGTCTAAAACGGAGCGACTTAAACTTCCTTCTCTTCTTGGGTTGCAAAACTTTGGGCCTGGAACTTTGCGGTGATGTTAAATGAGTTCTCGGCAGCCAGACTACGTCATTTTTCCAAAACACGCTTTCAAACACCAGATAAACGATAAATTACTGAATGAAACTTCAACTATCACTTTTATCTACTCGCTGTTGTAGCTATAACTGCAAAACACAGGAAATTTTCATTCTTGTTTTTGAGCTGTTCAAGGTATACAAGGCTGAGAGACTAGCTTCCTACGTTTTGTTGATGTTGTTGTTTTGGATCTTGTTGCTTGCCAAACAGCCTGCCATTGACTCATGTCATGGCAGCTGTGTAAGAATGACTTTCCGCACGGGAGAATGTTATCAACCGGAGTTCCTTGTTGACCTGTAAACGTCTCAGTTTGAACATAAATTATTAAGAAGCAAACAATCTTAAAGAACTAAAATGTGTTACCTATTAGGACAACCTCACTAAGTACATACATACAACACTCCCGATCACATGCGATTACAAGTAAATATCATTACAAGTAAATAGCAACAAAAGCACACAGAACAATCACGGCACACGCAACCACTTTAAAATCAAACCCGTTTATTTGTACAAAAACCCATATGAAGTTCTAAACGAAACCATGTCGCCTGCACTAACACTAGACTGCCAGATTGCCAGATTTGAGGCTAAGGAAACCTCACAAACGTAAACTGCAGAATCCTACCACATAAATAGTTGAATATGCTATTAACTGTTAGTTAAGCCTTAAGCAATTGAAACAAATTCTCGGTGAACGTCGTGATAGTATACAGCCGTGATGGTGTACAGCCGTCATGGTATACATTCTATTACATACATTAATTTTGTCTTTGTTTTACTAACAAAACAGGCAGATAACTGTTAAATACTAAATATTGCCTGTTATGTGTATACCATGACGGCTGTATACCATCGCGGCTGCATATCATGACGGCTGTACATTATCACGGCTGAAATTCGAAATAAATTTTGTTGTATACTATTCCGACTTTTTTGTATATCATCACGGCTGAAATTGGGGCAGGTGATTCTATACCATGACGGCTGTATACCATCACGGCTGTATACTATCACGACGCACCCCAAATTCTCGTGCATTTGACTTATCATATAATTACACAATGCTGTAATTAAATGTAAACTTAAAATACCCATTTATGAGGACTTATAATACGCTAGACTCTGAACTATGAACTCTATTGGACTAGAGCTGACACGAATGTAATTAAGGGAGTAATTTATTCAAAGTAGTAATTATTTTATAAAATGAGACGTTTTATAAAAGGAGACGGTCTGGCTTTGGAGAGGCAATTATTTTGTATCTTATGAGACCCAACGGCACGTACACGCACGCGCTGATTTGTGAACCCTGCGCGAACTTGTTCATTTCATATCTTTAGCGATGCACACAACAGTGCCTCTGCGTACTGAGTGCACTCTGCATCGTGTTAGTCGGCGTCCACGTTATTACAATAGAAATGACCTGTAAAAGTCTTGCGACAAAAAGAACAAGCAAAGCCTAATGCAAAAGGAGCTTGGAAATATCAAACCTATATTTTCACTCTGCGAACCAAAACCTGCTGCGCAGCAGATATTAGTCATCTGCACGAAGGAATATCGTCATCAACTGACAGTTGCAGCTTTTTTTCATGTATTGAACTGCATGTTTTGTTTATTGAAGGTCGCAATATCGCATAAGTATAATCATGCTAGCGAGAATCAAAATCACTGATTTTGAACCACACCAAAAAATTGCAAAACTGTACACAGCCATATTTTGCAATAACATAAATAATTGCTCTCTAACATGGGTTAGTGCAATCCCGTTTCATTGATGACCGTTCTAATTTATACATATGTTTGCGTCAACCGGTCGTCCATAAATCTCTGACAACTGCTCATTGGTATAAAATGTATCAACTGATGATGCATTTGGGCAACTTTTGGAAGCTGATTTATGCCTTAAATGTCAGTCCCTACGTCGACTACGTAGCAGCTTTTTGTATGCTTGATGATTGGAATAATGAAGTCAATTTCATTGGGTGCATTGATATTGTCATTTATAAACGCTGCAAGTAACGCCGTGCTTGCCATAAGAATGCACTCTGAGCCTGCATATTTGTGTTGGCTGTTGTAGTGGTAGTGGTCTTGTTTGTGACATCGTGACAAAAATATGTTCCATTTTATCTTTATTCTAAAATACGCTTTGTGTGAACAGTGGACAAATTGAGACAATGTGAATAATGTGAGATGAACTTGAAGTGAATAAAGTGAGACCTGTGTAAAACTTTAGTGCAAGTTTTTTATGTAATCAGTCAGACGAAAAGATATCCAACGTTATGAATATTACATTAGTGATACAAAAATTTTGCAACTACTGTTTCATTGTGTCTAGACATACTCATGTATAATATGCAAATGAGCTTCGGGTTTTGTGTGTGCTTTAGCCGTACGCTACGTGCGTGCTTTTACGTACGTATGTAGTTACAATGACACGTAGACTAACAATGAACAGAGCTGTAGAACAGACACATTTGGAAAGCACACTGACGCTCACCTGCAACCGCATAATTACACTGATAAAAATGCACAGAGACGCACACACAATTCTCGCTTAGTTGCACGTTATTTCCCGAACACCTCATTCTAAAGAAGCCTGCTGCGCTGTGGCGCAGCAGGAAAAAGTGGACCCCTAATAGTCCGAAGTGTGTAATGATGCATACGTTGTAAATGCTACTGTTTTTGCTAGTTCAGTGCTTACTTTGTTGCGAGATTGTCATAGTATAATAATCCAATTGCTGGAATAATATGCTTGCAATTTTGCAATAAAGCATTTCCTACACTTATCTACCTTCCTTGTTTCTACGTTTGCGGTACCTACGTCATGTTATAGTGTTTTTAGCAGCCACTAAAATATGCTGAGAAATCAGGGCTGTAATAAAACTAAAAACCTATATAAGCTACTTTTTGCTTTGACGAAAATTTCAGATTGATCAAAATACTGTCAAAATCTGGTTGAGATTAGTCAAATATAAAAACTTGTGAATAGAGAATTAGTTATGAACTACCAAAAACCAGTAATTCTATACTAAAGGATGAAACATATGAATTAAAAGGTACTCCTATATTAGGTATTAGGTATTTTTATATTACGCTCGTATTACTCTATGAAACATCAAGTAATTTTGGAAATAATTGTAACTGTAATACCTATAGGCTACCTATAGGTATATCTACTCATGATAAGGCCTAATTATGTACTCTTGATATAATGTGCTCAGCGTGTTGAGACTAGCCAGACAGGTTCAGAAACTTGATTAGCTGAAGCATAGATTAGTTTTGGAGGAAACGTAGAACTTTCTAAATTGAAACAGTAGGGTTTACTACAGTGCAATTTTGGGCTTTTCAAATTGACATAAAAATGGCTTTTTTTGTTTTTTTAAATGTTGCTTTTGGTAATTTGCGATATAAAGTACAAAAAAAGCAGAACCAGGGTCTAGCGCTAGTTAATTATTTAAATAAGGTTCTTTTGAGCTTGGAATTTGGAATAGAAAAAAGTGAAGAAAACCTCAGACCAGATTGAAAAGCTGACATAAGGCTTGCCCTCAAAAACTTGGCTTCCAAGATATATGTATATGCACCGATGGAATGCTGTGCTCTAGTTTCTGTATTATATGGTACAGGCATAGTCAGCATATGGGAGCTAATTTTCAAACTTCATGATAGACAACTATTCTGAACAACTTTTTTTGAACAACTCCTATTATTTTTCTTGGAATGTGGATCAAAATATTTAGCAGCAACAGAATCAGACTTCTAGCGTGGAAGAGTCCTGTTTTTATATCAAAACAAAATTAGGCTCTTAGAAATGCATCATAACAAAAAATAGTCCGTCTTAAAAGTCCATTTAGAATTCTTTTCGACACAACACATTTGGCAAATACGCTACCACGTCTATCTGTATGACAGCAATTAAAGCAGGTTATGCTGTGGTTCCTTTCAACGATCCACTCCACTTTATTGTTTAGTTATCAGGGGAGTCCAGTGAGGTCAGTTTGATTGCGACAGTGGACACTACTGGCGATCCGAAAAGTAGTCACGCAATAGTTTGTCAGTTACTCAACTACCATTTAGCTGAATAACTCTAAGGGCCCATTCCTTTACCTGATTAAAGGGTTCATTATAATCGGACTAAACGGTTTAAAAATTATGCTGAAAAGTGCCATTCGAAAACCTCCGGATTAAACAATCTTAACTTTTAGCGCGCTGCTTTTTAATCGGACTAAATTTAACTATCCACGCTAATGTTAAGCGTGTATGTTAAATCCGTTTAGTCCAGTGGTAGTTTTGGAACGGGGTCAGACTAAAATTAAGCCGCTGACTTATTTTAACTAGTTTGGTCCGTTTAACCTGATTTGCCATTCCAAAACCTCGGACTAAAATAAGTCCAGTCCATTTAATCCGGTAAAGGAATTGGCCCTCAGACCTTGATTATTCAGAAAATTACAAACAGAGCGTAGGTAGTTTAAGAACTACAAATCAAACCTATTGATTGAATACTTGCAGAAGTTAGGACAGTTTGCAGAAGAAAAAAAAACATCTGGCAAAAATCTTTACCTACATAACCGCTCATGCAAGACACGACATATCCCATTGGGAGGAAAACTGTGACAAACCCTATCCTCAAATCTATAAAAATCTAAAATAAGCTAAAACACTATCCGTCACTGATGCAGAAAATTATATTGAACAATTCGAAAATATATAATCGGTTGGTTAGGATTGGTTAAGCTTATGTCTTGAGTACATCTACGCTCAATAGTGTCTGTTACTCTTACTGGTAAATATGCAAATTAGAGATAGTGTACACCAGTGGCGTACCCAGAAAAAAATTTCGGGGGGGAATGACTTTTCGATTTTTTGTAATGGGTTAAAATGCACTTTTTAGCAATTTTAACACTCGTAAAACGCCTTACAACCGCAAGATTATTAAACCACAAGGCTGCAGGGGTCTGGGGGCGGCAGTCCCCAGAAAAAATAGGGAAATTTTTCGATTTCTTGGCCAAATTCTGTCAATTGGAGGCGTATCAGAAAGTTTTTCTGGCCAGACCATAAAAACCAAAGGACACAAGGTTGCAAGGGTCTGGGGGCGGCAGCCCCCAGAAAAAAATTGGCGATTTTTCCAATTTTTAGACCGAATTTGGTCAACTGGAGGCGTATCAGAAATTTTTCCGACAAAATTTAAAACAAAAGATGGGAGTGTCATATATATCAGACGGTGTATTCCACAAGTAAATGTAGCATCATACACTCGTGTAGACATGCACATGCAGCAATAATGTAGTTGTGTATACATGCATAGGCTTTGATGAAAGACAATAACGAGGAATAGTAAGCCACATAGTCGCAGGGGTGTCGGGGCGGCAGCCCCCAGAAAAAATTTGGGAAAATTTTTGATTTTTAGGCCAAATTTAGTCCATTGGAGACGTATCAGAAAATTTTTCCGACCGGACCATAAAAACCAAAGGGGGGACCCTTGTGTAAAAAATCACTGGGGAAAAATTTCGGGGGGGGGGGCAATTCCCCCCACTCCCCCCCCCCCTGGGTACGCCCTTGGTGTACACCATATGGCGGATTACTTTTTCCATATGCGGTAAAAAACTGCCGAAACCCCGGGTACGAGCACGCAATAGTGTTCTCAGGGTCACTAGTGTCCATCCTAGCGTAGCGTAGCCGCGAGCATGTATCGCGATACTAAGCGAAGCAAGCGGTCGAATTCAATTGTAAGCAAAGGAAATCAGATAAAAACTGTTCATTCTCTATTGATTAAATAACCAAATTTGAAATCCGTTGAAAATAGTATAAGAGAGTAACCGAGATCACTTATATACATAATATATATATATATCATTTGTAATTCGGATTAATCATACAGTTTGAAATTTCAAGGCGACTTAACAAACACCTATTAATAAATAAAGCACTTGCGTTTGAATAAACAGTAACTTAACTTAAGACTGTATGAACACTTTTACTTGAGTAAAAAGTATAACGTAAAAAGCAAAGCACGGCTCATACTCATCCATGTCCTTTTCCCTCTTGGTTTGTCGCTAAGCAATTCCATAAAACTACAGTGCCAATAATTTAGTCAATTCGGCTTGAAGAAAGTAGGGGTAACTTCCAGATGGTTAATTTAAAAGTTTGTACTGATTTTGTCAGTTCTTCACAGCAACTGACCAAAATTTGTCCTTGACCCTGTGTCCTTAAAGACATGTATGAATCGGACTTAATTATTTAAATAATGAAATTAAGCAAGAACAGGGCTATTTCGACAAGAGTTTTGTTCCGGTCGATTAGCTGGAATAGAAAAGAGTGTCATATCCTTATAATGTACTCTTGCTATTTAAGCAATGAATAAGCTCCAGATAATGAAAATAAACTGAATTCAAACACTTATTCTTAGTAGATGTCCAGTGTCCACTTGTTAATAGAAACAATGAAGTTTGAAGCCGCCATGGAATTTACTAGCACGGTAATAAAGTTTTAATGACAAAATTTTTTTAATCAACAATATGTATAAATAAATAATTAGTTCTAAGGGCTGGAGACACTAACTAAAAATACGTAGATATGATGTAATACATAGCTATTGGGCTTGCACATTAAGTATTGTGGTGTTAAGTTCAACGGTAATTTTAAAGCAGGCTTATTTTTTATGTAAATATGAGCATAAACAAAGCCCAGAATTTACCCATACTGAGTGACAAATTACTACTGTCTGGTACAACAGTTTTTATTTAAATGTTATTCAAAAGGCAGACTATAAATAAAGCACCTTCCATAATTGCCACTTTTTCAGCCACTCAATTTGACGTGGGCACGGTTCATTAGATTCTTCGTCACTGTCCGTGAAATATTAGCATTGAAAGATGTAAATCAGTGAATTTACAATTTCTAGCTGCTTATCAGTTATCAGTGGTGATTAATAGGAGCCATTATGGTAGTGCGTCTTTATGCCCGTTAAAGAGCTGCAAAGCAAACAACGCTTTTCGGGGTTTTACGCGCTGAATGTCTGACTGCTGACAAACGACGTGTATATATTATAGATACGTGTACATTTTAAACCCCAAACTAAATTCACAACCACTGTTTTATTTACTAAAAAGTAATTGATTCGAATATTTCGTCAATTTTCTGGCAATTTCTGCTCTGCTTTTTGCTGAACTCGTCGCGTAGTTTTGAGTATATGGACTTTGTTTTCGGCTATTTTCGTGCCAGGAGCCGTTCTGGTTTTGTTTTAAGTTTTATTCTGACCTTTGATTTCGTAATATCCTATTTCAATGATTGATAAAATCAACACTATTAATGTTTAATTTTGCATCAAAGTATTTTTGACCTGTATCTTGACAATATGTAACTGCTATAATCGAAACTAACTTTCGGCATCATTTAGCCGTTCAATATTAATCTCTGCGATGCAGCTTTCTGACCGATATTGGTGTCATCATTTATTTTTATTACTTATTATTTCTGATCTGCTTGCTCTGTCAGAAGGTGTTTCTTGGCTGTAAGTTTTGTGCTTCCAAGACAATCCATTTGAACGAAGTTATAGCTTTTTGTAGTAGGTACTGACCAAAAATGCTGGACCCTGAAAAAATAGGCTAATCTATTACGAAAAGAACGAAGTGCAAGCATCAATACTACAGCGACTAGTCACACCAGCTGTACTGTCTCAGGGCTCAGCATTTTCTGGTCAGTTTTTAAATAGGCACCGCCCGGTAGTAAAATTTAGTACTAACTAAGTTTATTTATTACCCGGTAGTAAACTTAGGGTGGTAAAGACACGGGCTAGTTCGAACATAGTCAAGTTTGGCACATTCATTAAAAAAATGTAGGCAGCAATATTTGAGCCAATTTTGAAAGTAACCTAATTCAAATTTTTGAGGCTCATTTACAGCCAAAAACTAAAACACATATTTTGTGTATTTTTTAAGAAGCTGAAAAAACTGTGGGTATTATTCTACTTAGAAAGGCCATTCAAAAATGTCTAACCAGTTATATCTTAAGAATATTCCAGCTGAAACCGGAGCTTTTTCTATTAGACGTTCTAGGCGATCGGTAATCTTGACCAACTAAGTAAATTTCTTCGACACATTTATCGAATTTAGTGAAAAATTGGCATATTTTGGGCTACAGGCACAGCGTACCAAGATCGTGAACAGTGCTTTTTCTTGACTTTTAAAAAAAATTGAGGTAAACATTTGATCACTGTGAAAATTTTAGTTTTGAAATAAAAGTTTTGAAGGAATTTTAAAGCTAAGCTGATTTACAGCTGAGATTACTAGTAAATAATTGTGAGCAATTCATAGCTGACACAGACAAACTACACCATATGAAACTTCTGAAAGCACCCTCTTTAAAGCCTGTTTCACACGATGGGGAAAAACGTGGGGAATCCCCATGTGGGGCACCCCATGTGACACCCCAAGGGGTGCCCCGCGGGGTACCATGTGGCATCGTGTGACACCCCATGGGGTGCCACGAGGGGCACCATGTGGCACCGTGTGGTGTCCCCCGGGGATTCCCCTGGGGTAACGTATTCACACGATGGGGCATGAACGCGCGGGAGTTTGAATTTTTAGGCGCGTAAACGGTCAAAATACTAAGTATTAACGAAGGTGTTACATAGGATTTCGACATATGCTATATGTGCCTTGCGCATAAATTACGTGTAAGAATTTATAAAATTATTTAAATTTTTAGCTTTCTTAAATAGAGTTTATGAGCTACGTTACGTACTCTTAAAAGCCGTGATAGACTACCCAAATGTGAAAAAATGAACTAAACTGATAGAGTTTACGCCCTAAAATTGTCCCTTAAGCATTTGTAGAAAGTCACGTGCTCATCAACAGAGCTTACTCATTGGCTGTCGCATGTGGTGCCACATGGAAAAACGCACGGCGAGCGATACTGATTTTCCCCACGTGGGGCACCCCATGGGGTGTCACACTATGCCACATGGTGCCACATGGTGCCCTTGGGGCACCGCATGGGGTGTCACACGATGCCACATGGTGCCCCTCGGGGGCACCCCGAGGGGCATCATGTGGCACCATGTGGCACCCCATGGGGTACCCAAGGGGCACCCCACGCGTTTTCCCCATCGTGTGAAACAGGCTTAAAAGGCTACACCGCTTCGATTGGATTTTCGCATCGGCTTCTATTCACTAGGTAGATTACATAGTTCCGTGACTGAAGTGTGACTCCCTTGACCAGAGAGGGTATGGCCTACGTCGCTCTCTAAGCCTAAAAACTACCCTACGCATGAGGCTAAACCTAACTCCAAGTCCTCGCTACCTGACCTGAAAAAAGGAACGGGCCGCAGCCGAAAACGCGCACAACCTACCATCGTAGAAATTCGTTATAAATTTTATATCGGCTAAGCCAGACCACTCATATCAATTTGAAGAGCAACTTCTGCGTAACGCGTACAAAGCTAAGCCTTAATCACTCGTGTGTCTCACTCTTTCTTAATATAATGACCGCTGTTTTTGTGAGTACCTATCCTCAGACATATTTTGACTGTTAATAAATATTAGCTAATTCACACTTTTCACGCTTGTTAAACATACTGCACAATAGCAGCTACATTTAAACTCGTCTCATGTCCATAACGCTTTTGTTGAAATACATTTTTGTAACCATATTGCAAAATATTGCCTATATTTTCAATATTTTAATAAGGCCCGGTTCCCACTGCGCAGAAATAAGAAATACGAAATAGGAAATAAGAAAATAGAAATAAGAAATAATTGGCAGAAATACGAAATAAGAACTTGAAATAAGAAATAAAAAATAAGAAATAAAGGCTTGCGCGTTCACATTACAGAAATAAGAAATAAAAAGTCGAAATAAGAAATAAGCCCGTCCAATCACAATTCACGCTGTTTTGTAATTGGATGTGGCAAAATTTTTGAGCGGCAATTCAAATTATTGGACCCGTACTCCTAGTTTTAGGTCCATTTAAAGAACTCCTGTCACGATTTCGAGAAATGAAAAAGGAAAATATCAGCATGGCAAAGTGTTTAACTTTCTTACTTTTTTTATATGTTAAGCAGGAAGCGCAGTGTTGGATAAAACTTTCTTGACATCAGTATCAAAAAATTAAATTTCTAAAATGTGCTGGATGCCATTTGCTGCTTAAATTCAATAAAAATGAGCCAAAATTAAGTAAAATTAGTACTCTTATACTAAAAAACAAAAATATATACCCTAAAATACGTAACAATACTACCGTAATCCATATTTTTGACGTACGTACAGAGCATTTTTGAATCAGCCAATCAGCTGCAAAGAAGGCGTGGCTTAGCTTGGCGCGATCGGGCGAACGCTTCTGATTGGCTAAATCCTTATTTCTTTCCTAAGTTAAAATCAATTTAACCTCTTATTTCAGAAATAAGGTTTGTTATTTCTGAAATAACAAAAGCTTATTTCGACTTTCTAATTTCTTATTTCTGCAGTGTGAATGCCCCTTTATTTCTGAAATAAGCCCTTATTTCTTATTTCCAGTTTCTTATTTCTTATTTCTGCCCAGTGGGAACCGGCCCTAACTGCGTATTCTGAATGATAGCTATCATTAGAATATTTTTTTTTAGTGCAGCTTAATCTGCTTATAAGCTACGTTAACCCGTAATAGGCTTTATTTGATAAGCTACACTAATTCCAAAAAACATTTCAAAGTTTTGCATCACAGTTTTCCTCCTGCAACCAAAACATTGTGCGTGGGTTCCTTCCTAC